>PVJL010021688.1:0-10239 GCA_004026885.1 Lyroderma lyra | reverse complement strand
GGGCTAGCAGGAACCAAGTTTAGGTGAGCTTAGTTAGCTACAAATAAAAGAACTCATATGGCTACTGCTCTGTCTACAGTGAGCCTGATCTCGGAAAACGAGCTTACCTGAGCTTGGCTAGCTGCAAGGAAAAGTTTACTGTGGCCCGATTCTACCTGTGATTTTTTACAGGTGACCACATCTTGATATTGAAGAATCTTCCTGTACATTTTCTGTATTAGAGGAACTAACACAAAGTTCAGGGCAAATGTGTGCCTTGGACCCTGCTACATTAATCTGCCATGCCCATACTTCTCTCTTTGAATAAAACTTTCCAACTTGGATTTTCAGATCCCTCATGAACTTTTCACGTTCTGTCAATAGTCAGGGGCATCCAATAACCAGAAGAGAAGACATTACATGAGTAACTGTTGCTGGTTCCACAAATTAATTATATCCTTTTAATTTTGTTGATGTTCATAAAAATCTCTTCAATGCTTGGAGTTAGGAGGGCAAGATGGTGACTGGATAGGAGGTCCCCAAAGTCTCTCCCAGAAAACACAATTGAACGGCCTCCAGGATCCAAGAAAGAGAACTCTGAGTGACAAAAATGCAGCTGAGAAGTCCATGTATTGCAAGTAAACTCCAGAAGGTTGGAGAGAAGTGGCGAGTCGGAGAGAGGGGAAGGATCAAAGAAAGATCGCAACAGGACCCGAAAGTGGTGACCATCCAGAAGCAGTGCAGTGCTTCGGAGGTTGAGAAGACAAGAGGTGACAAGAGGAAAAGCCCTAGCAATGTGGCAGAACATTGGGACTCGTTGGTGAGCTGGGCTGGGGAGCTGGAATATAGGGTTGAGTTGGGGACAGAGCTTGGGAGCCAGTCTCTTTAACTTTTGAGTGTGAGCAGGGAAGAGCAAGGACTGAACAGCAGAGACGACATTGTGGCTCTAGGCTGTCTTGGGAAACACAACGCAGGCACGCACGACTCCTGCGCAGGCCTGGGGTTCCTGGTCGCAGTCCGCAGTTCCTGGTTGCGTCCCACTGGGGCAGCTAGCCGGCTGCCAAGCGGACAGCACACGACCCCGGCACTAGGCTGCGGCTTCCATTCCTGCCCGCTGTGAAGGTTGACCTGCTGCTAGCGCTGCTCATGCAGCTCCTGCATGGGGCTACAGTTCCCATACCGACCGCTGCAAACACAAACTGGCTCCCTTTCTACCGCGGGGTAAAAGCAACAGCTTCGGACTTTTGTGCATGCCTGCTCACATGGCCTTGGCTCCTAAAAGCAGTTCGAGTCCACAGACTCTGCCCCAACACTTGGTCGCTGGAGCAGGCCTGGAAAGAAAGGATGTTTTTATAGCATTCACCCCAGCCAGCAGGAGCAGCCTCGGCACGCATCACCCAGCTTCCTCTGCATAGGGCAGAAGGAGCAGTTGTGGCAGTGTGCCTTTTCTTGGCATCTTTCCTTTCCTACAGCCTCCCCAACCAAATAAATACTGGAAGTGAAGGGAACATGACCGATGCACACTGACTCCAAATGTAGCAGGAGGCCAGAAATAAGAAATACAAAACCCCTCTCACCCAAAATTTGCCCCCCACAGGGCCACCTTGTGTCTGCCCTACACCAAGACTCCACAAAAGTACCAATCTGGGCGTTGGTGCACTACTACTGAACATAACGCCATCATGTCAATGAGGAAGAACCCAGCATACAGGATGAATTCATTAAAACTAAAACTCCTCAAAAAGATCAGGAAATTTATCAAGACAGCATCTTAGATCTAGAAGTTTCTGGAATAAGTGACAGAGAATTTCAAGTAGCAAATTAAAAAGCAGTGAGACAAATGAAAACATAATGGCAGAGCACTATGGCTGAGAAAAACATCATAAAAAGGCAATGAATGACATAAAAATAACTCCATGAACAAAAGGATCCATTTAACAAAGAAATTCAAACCCTAAGGAAGATTGATATAGACATGTGAAAGATAAATAATACAAAAAAAAAGTGAGAAACTAAATAATGCCATAGGAAACAAGGCCAACCACATGGAGGAAATAAATAGTGATATTGAAGATCAGAACATGTAAAAAGGTAAGAAAGAGGAAGTGAGGGAATATAGAAACAAAAGAATAGAAAGAATTCTACAAGAACTATCTGACTCCATGAGAAAAATCAACATCAGGATAATAGAAATTGAAAAAGGGGTAGAGCATTCTACAGAGAGCACACTAAAAGAAATAGTAGATGAGAACTTTCCAAAGCTATGGAAATATCTGGAACCCCAAGTTCAAGAAGGAAACTGGTCCCCCAGATACAGAGACCTTAACAGATCTTCTCCAAGGCACATGGTAATAAAGATATCCAAAATTAAAGAGAAAAAGTCAATTCTCAAGGCAGCCAGGTAATCAAGAACTCTAACTTTTAGAGAAAAACCCATCAGGATGGCATCATATTTCTCAGCAGAAATGCAGCAAGCCAGAACAGGGTGGAATCCAATATTCAAAAACAGAAAAGAGAGTAACTCATAGCCAAGGATAATTTATCCAGCAAAATTAATTTTCAGATATGAAGGTGGAATAAACACCTTCTCAGACACACAGAAGCTGAGGGAATTTGCCAGGACAAGGCCAGCACTCCAAGAAATATTGAAGGAGTCTCTTTGACCTGAAACAAAACATCAGGAAAAATGGAACAAAGTTGGGGCAACGGGAAAGAAACGAAAATAAAACAAATCAAACAAAGAAATATGTAATTGTCACAGGAAATCCTACTATATCTATCATCACTCTAAATGTTAATGTGCTGAACTCACCAATAAAAAGACACACAGTAGAAGACTAGATTAAAAAACAGAATCAATCTATGTGCTGTCTCCGGGAAACACACCTCAGGCATTAGGACAAACACAGACTCAGAGTCAAAGGTTGGGAAACAATACTTCAACCAAATGGTAACCAGAGAAAAGCAGGAGTTGCCATACTTATAGCAAATAAAATAAACTTCAGGTTAGAAGGTATAGTAAAAGACAAGGACGGACATTACATAATGATAAAAGGCACAATACAACTACAATAATACTTGACACTAATTAATATATATGCTCCTAACCAGGATGCACCAAAATAGACAAAGAAACTACTAACAGATTTGAAAGGAGAAACTGATGAATACACAATCATTGTGGGAGACTTAAACACCACACTAACGGCCATGGACAGATCATCCAAACAGAAAATAAATAAGGAAACATCAGCACTGAATGACACATTACAGCAAATAGCCATAATTGATATTTGCAGGACACTTCATCCAGCAAAAGGAAACTATTCCGTCTTTTCTAGTGCTCATGGAACTTTCTCAAAGATATCCCACACGCTGAGACACCAAAGTAGCCTCAGCAAATTCAAGACGATTTAAATTATGCCACATGTATTCTCAGACCACTATGCTTTGAAATTGGAGATCAACTGTAAAAGGAAATCAGAAAAAAAGACATAAGCATGGAGATTAAGAACAGCTCATTTAAAAAGGACTGGATAAAAGAACAATAAGAGATGAGATTTTAAGTATATACAAATTACTGACAATGAAAACACAACATACCAGAATTATTGGGACACAGCAACAGCAGTGATAACAGGGAAGATTATACCAATACAGGCCTGTCTTCAGAAACAAGAAAAATCACAAGGAAACACATAACATAGCATCTTAAAGAACAAGAAATAGAAGGGCACACAAAACCCAAAGTCAGAAGAAGAAAAGAAATAATAAAAATTAAAGCAGAGCTATACCAATTAGAGAACAGGAGGACAATAGAAAAAATTAATATTACAAAGACCTGGTTCTTTGAGAAAATCTATAAAACTGATAAAACCTTGGTGAGACTAATCAAAGGATGAAAAGAAAGGACACAAATATCCAAAATTAGAAATGAAAGGGGAGAAATTACCACTGATACCACAGAAATACATAGGATTATATGAAAATTTTATGAAGAACTTTATGCCACTGAATTTAACAACCTAGAAGAAATGGACAAGTTTCTAGAACCTGATAGCTTACCTAGATTGAACCAAGAAGATCTCGATAATCTAAATAGACCAATTCATAATGAAACGATTAAAATGACAATCCATAATCTCCCTAAAGGCAAAAACCATGGAGCAGATCGTTGCACCAGTGAGTTTTACCAAGCATTCAAAGAATAATAAACACCTATCCTCATCAGACTCCTCTAAAATATTGAAAAAGAAGCAATACTTCCTAACTCGTTCTATTAGACCAACGTTACTCTAATACCAAAGCTTGGCAAAGACAACACAAGGAAAGAAAACTATAGACCAATATCTCTGATGAACACAGATGCAAAAGTTCTAAACAAAATATTAGCAAACACAATATAGTGATGCATCAAAAAGATCATATCTCAAGATCAAGTGGGATTCATCCCAGGAGCACCAGGCTGGTTCAACAAACGAAAATCAATCTATGTGATACACCACATAAACAAAATCAAAGTTACAGAACGTATGACCATTTCCCATTGATGCAAAAAAAGCTTTCAACAAGATACAGCATCCATTTATGATCAAAACACTAAATAAAATAGGTATCATTGGAAAGCATCTCAGCATAATAAAGGCCATATATGACAAGGCTTTGGCTAACATCATAGTCAATGGGGAAAAGCTGAAGCCTATTCCCTTAAAATCAGGAACAAGACAGGGATGCCCTCTCTCACCACTGTTATTTAATATATTAATGGAAGTTCTAGACACAGCACTCGGGCAAGAGAAAGGCATCAAACGTATCCAAATTTGGAAAGAAGAGGTCAAATTGTAACTATTTGCCAATGACATGACGCCTTATATGAAAAATTCCAAAGATTCTACCAGGAAACTATTAGAAGCAATAAACGAATATAATAAAGTCACATGATACAAAATAAATGTACAAAATTCAACAGCATTCTTATATACAAACAACAAATCCACAGAAAAAGAAATGAGGGAATCAATTCCCTTTGCTATCAAAACAAAATGAAAGAAATACCTGAGGTTTAAGTTAATGAAGAAAGTGTCAGACTTATACACAGAAAAGTATAAGACACTTTTGAAAGAAATTGAAACAGACGTTAAGAGGTTGAAAAATATCCCCTGTTCATGGACAGGAAAATTTAACATTGTTAAAATGGACATTCTGCCTAAAGCAATCTACACATTTAATGCAATACCCATGAAAATCCCACAATCATACTTTCATGAAATAGATAAAAGAATTAGTAAATTCATATGGAATCATAACTGACCTCAAATTGCCAAAGCAATACTACATAGAAAGAATAAGGCTGGTGGCATTACATTCCCTGACTTCAATTGATATTACAAAGCATCAATCATCAAAACAGCTTGGTACTGGCAGAAGAACAGAAATAGAGACCAATTTAATAGAACTGAAAACCCAGAAATAAACCCACAAATTTATGGACAAATAATTTTTGATAAAGGAGCAAAAAACATACAATGAGGAAAAGACAACCTCTTTAGTAGGGGTGCTGGGAAAACTGGAATAATATCTGCAATAAATGAACTTGAGCTATGAACTCTCTCCATAAACAAAAATTAACTCGAAATGGATTAAAGACCTTCATATCAGACCTGCAACAATCAACTGTATAAAAGAAAACATTGGTACTAAACTTATAGACCTAGGACTCAAGGAAGACTTCATGAACCTGACCTCAAAGGCAAGGGAAGTAAAAGCAAAAATAAATGAATGGGATTTTATCAAACCAAAAAGCTTCTGCACAGGAAAAGAAACCATCAACAAGGCAAAGAGACAGCCAACTGAATGGGAGAAAATATTTGCAAATAATGCATCAGAAAAGGGTCTAATATCTACAATATATAAAGAACTAATAAGACTTAATAACACAAAAAGAAACAACCCAATTATAAACTGAGCAGAAGAACTAAACTGGCACTTCTCCCACGAAGAAATGCAGATGGGCAGCAGACATATGAAAAACTTCTCAATCTCATTAGCTATCAGGGAAATGCAAATCAAAATCACAATGAGGTATCACCTCACACCTGTTAGAATGGCTATTATCAACAAGACTAGAAATAAGAAGTGCTGGAGAGGATGTGGAGAAAAAGGGACTCTGCTACACTGCTGGTGGGAATGAAAACTGGTACAACCACTGTGGAAGGCAGTGTGGAGGTTCCTCAGAATACTCAGAATGGAGTTCCCATTTGACCCAGCAATCCCTCTTCTGGGGGTCTACCCAAAAAACCTGAAAACCTTTGTCCAAAAAGACTTATGTACCCCAATGTTCATTGCTGTGCTGTTCACAGTGGACATAAAATGGAAACAACCAAAGTGCCCTGCGACAGATGACTGGATAAAGAAGCTCTGGTACATATACACAATGGCATATCACTCAGCTATATGAAAACATGATTGAATTCTCTGGTGGTGTAGTGGCTTAAGGCACCGGAGCTATCAGTGCTGTGGTCTGGGTTCGACTCCCATGTAAAGAGCTACCCACAAAATAAAAGAAGGCGAAAAACAAAGAAAACATGAAATAGTGTCATTTGCATCAAAATGGATGGACCTTAAAATCATCATACTTAATGAAATAAGTCAGACAGAAAAAACAAAGAATTGTATTACTTCACTTATATGCGGAATATAAAATTGAAAGGAACAAATAGATAAGAAATGAACAAACAACCAAACAACCCATGAACATAATCAATAGTTCAATGCTTATTTGGGAATGAGTGGGTTAGGGAGGGGAAAAGGGGAGGGGGTGTGGGAGGACGGAGGGGAAGCTAAATATAAGGTGATGGAAAGAGAACTCACACTGGGTGGTGAACATATTATACAATAACTTGACAATGCACTGTAGAATTGTATGCCTGAAACCTATATTATCCTTGCTAACAGATGTCACCCCAATATGTCTAACAATAAAAATGAATTTTAAAAATTTTCTTCCAATGTTTTAGAATTAAAATATCCAACGAGCTTCATATAAGGCAGGCCTAACCAACCTGTGCCCAGGATGGCTTTGAATGTAGCCCAATACAAATACTTAAAATATAATATTTTGTGGCATTTTTTTGTTATAGCTTATGAGCTATTGTTAGTACTAGTGTATTTTATGTGGTACCCAAGACAATTCTATTTCCAATGTGGCCCAGGGAAACCAAAGTGTTAGATAACACTCACGTAAACGATTGTCCTTTAGTGAAAGTGATAATTCAAAACACCTGTTAAAGTCAACATTTCTATTCTACTCAAAGTTCTGTTAGTCCTTTGCTTGGTAAATCTTGATTTATCTTTTGCTTTTTCTTAGGAAAACTCTAAAAGATGACACACTTATTTTATTGAAATTTGATTCTTTACAGTAATAGTGCCAGGTTTTAATTAAATTTGAAGTTGAAATAAAGTTTGATGTTAAATTAAATCCAGCATTGTGATTGTTTTTGTGTGTCCCACATGTTCTCAAGAAGGAACTGTAAATTTGTGCAGATGATAATGATTAGTCAGCCAAAGAGCTAATACAAATAAACTTGAGGGGGCTAGCAGGAACCAAGTTTAGCTGAGCTTAGTTAGCTACAAATAAAAGAACTCATATGGCTACTGCTCTGTCTACAGTGAGCATGATCTCGGAAAACAAGCTTACCTGAGCTTGGCTAGCTGCAAGGAAAAGTTTACAGGGGCCCGATTCTACCTATGATTTTTTACAAGTGACCACATCTTGATATTGAAGAATCTGCCTGTATATTTTCTGTATAAGAAGAGCTAACCCAAAGTTCAGGGAAACTGTGTGCCTTGGACTCTGCTACATTATTTTGCCATGCCCATACTTCTCCCTTTAAATAAAACTTTCCAACTTGGATTTTCAGATCCCTCATGAACATTTCACATTCTGTCAATAGTCAGAGGCATCCAATAACCAGAAGAGAAGACATTACATGCTTAACTGTTGCTGGTTCCACAAATTTATTATAACCTTTTAATTTTGTTGATGTTCATGAAATTCTCTTCAATGCTTGGAGGTTGGAGGGCAAGATGGTGACAGGAGAGGAGGTCCCTAAAGCCTCTCCCTGAAAACACAATAGACAGCACCCAGGATCCAAGAAAGAGGACTCTGAGTGACAAAAACAGCAGCTGAGAAATCCATGTATTGCCAGTAAACACCTGAAAGTTGGAGAGAAGGAGGCGAGTTGGAGATAGGGGAGGGATCAAAGACAGATCGCAACAGGACCTGATCATGATTGACCATCCAGGAGCAGTGCAGTGCATGGGAGGGGGAGAGGACAAGAGGTGACAAGAGGAAAAGCCCTAGCAAAGTGGCAGAACAGTGGGAGTCGTTGGGGAGCTGGGCTGGGCAGCTGAAATTTGGAGCGGCGTGTTGGGGACAGAGCTTGGGAGCCAGCCTGTGTAATTTTTGAGTGTTAGCAGGGCAGAATAAAGACATTGAACTGCAGAGACGACATTGTGGCTCTAGGATCTCTTGGGAAACACAACGCAGGCACGTACGGCTCCTGCGCTGGCCTGGGGTTCCTCGTCGCAGCCTGCAGTTCCTGATTGTGGCCCACTGCGGGGGCTAGCGGGCTGCCAAGAGGACAGCACACAACCCCTGTACTAGGCTTTAAGAGGTGGAAAAATATCACCTGTTCATGGATAGGACGAATTAACATTGTTAAAATGGTCATTCTGCCCAAAGCAATATACGGATTTAATGCAATACCCATTAAAATCCCACAATCTCATACTTTTGTGAAATAGACAAAAGAATTATTTGATTGATATGGAACCATAACATACCTCAAATTGCCAAAGCAATACTACATAAAAAGAACAAGACTGGTGACATTACACTTCCTGACTTCAATTTATATTACAAAACATCAATATTGAATACAGCATGATACTGGCAGAAAAACAGAAATATAGACCAATGGAACAGAACTAATATCCCAGAAAGAAACCCACAAATTTATGGACAAATAATTTTTGATAAAGGAGCATAAAACATACAATAGGGTAAAGACAGCCTCTTTAGTAGGTGGTGCTGGGAAAACTGGAAAAACATATGTAAAGGAATGAACCCAAACTCTGAACTCTCTATATATACAAAAATTAACACAAAATATTTTAAAGACCTCCATATCAGACCTGCAACAATAAACTCTATAGTAGAAGACATTGGTATACTAAACTTAGAGATCTAGGACTCAAGGAAGACTTCATGAACCTGTTCTCAAAGGCAAGGGAAGTAAAAGCAAAAATAAATGAATGGCATTATATCAAACTAAAAAGTTTCTGCACAGCAAAAGACACCATCAATAAAGCAAAGAGACAGCTAAATTAATGGGAGAAAATATTTGCCACTAACGCATCAGATAAGGATCTAATATCTAAAATATATAAGGAACTCATCAGACTTAACAACAAAAAAACAAACAACCCAATTAAAAAGTGGATAGAAAACCTGAACAGACATTTTTCCCACGAAGAAATACAAATGGCCAGCAGACATATGAAACAATGCTCATCCTCATTAGCTATTAGGGAAATGCAAATCACAACCAAAATGAGATGTCACTTAACACCTGCTAGAATGGCTATTATCAACAAGACAAGGAATAACAAGTGCTGGAGAGAATGTGGAGAAAAAAACTCTTGCACACTGCTGGTGGGAATGCAAATTGGTACAACCACTGTGTAAGACAGTGTGCAGGTTCCTCAGAAAATTGGGAATGGAGTTACCATTTGACCGAGCAATCCCCTTCTGGGAATCTACCAAAAAACTTGAAAACCTTTGTCTGCAATGTACCCCAATGTTCATCGCAGCGCTGTTCACAGTGGACAAAACATGGAATCAACTGAAGTGCCCTGGTACAGATTACTGGATAAAGAAGCTGTGGTACATATACACAATTGAATACTACTCAGCAATAAGAAAAGATGAAATATTGCTATTTGCAACAAAATGGATGGACTTGGAGATCATCATGCTTAGTGAAATAAGCCAGACAGATAAAACAAAGAAGTGTATAACTTCACTCATATGCAGAATATTAAACTGAAAGCAACAAAGAGAAAAGAAATGAACAAATAACCCATAGACACAATCAATAGTTTCA
Organism: Lyroderma lyra; assembly: GCA_004026885.1. Taxonomy (NCBI): domain Eukaryota; kingdom Metazoa; phylum Chordata; class Mammalia; order Chiroptera; family Megadermatidae; genus Lyroderma; species Lyroderma lyra. Next base: position 94 of record PVJL010021688.1, on the reverse strand, counting down.
GTTTCAGAATGTCCTCTTCTGTGAGTACTCAAATTGTAAGGATGGATGCTAATAATCAATGATGAATGTTGCTCAGGGGCAGAAAACACCCAGA
>PVJL010021687.1:0-10254 GCA_004026885.1 Lyroderma lyra | reverse complement strand
GCTGAATATATTCTGATTTTCTCTTTATGTTAATTAGGATTCTGAGGGAGAGAGAGGAAATAAGTGTATGCGCTCCATTCCTCTGGCAGCCCCCAGGCTGGATGGGAAGCCCTTGTTGCCAGGGGCTTTGCTTTTCCCCTGCCCCCGCTCACACAGCAGCTGGTATATGCCTTTGCTCCCACTGGGTGTTCAGTAACTGTTTGTTTAATAAATGATAGGTGGCTCCAAAATTAGCAGTGGATTTGAAATGCTTAGAGTCCTGAGGCATTTTTAGAATGGGTTGCTGCACATTTGTTCTCCTGCCGAGTCTCAGTGGAGAAGATGGTCCTGGATGAACAGGGATGGGTTTGCCATTACAGGAGTCTGTGACGTTCGGGGATGTGGCTGTGCTCTTCAGCCGGGACGAGTGGCTGAGCCTGGACCGTGCGCAGAGAGCCTTGTACCGGGAGGTGATGCTGGAGAACTATAGCTCCCTGGTCTCTCTGGGTGAGGAGGTTTGCCTTTAATGAAGAGTGTGCTGGGAAAACACCTTAGAGCTCCCTCTTTGGGCTTCAGCGCCTGCAGCTTCTACCCTACTGCGCCCCCGGAAAAGGAGGGATCCCTGAAGAGTTGACAGTGTACATTTTTGTTGCGATCCCTTCGTGCTGTTCTTTCTTCCTGTGCCTTGCTCCCATCCCACATCCCAGTCAAAGTTTCCTCCCATTCCAATGACTAGATTGCAGTTTAGATTCTGGAAAACATGTAGGACTCCCATCTTAAAGGCCACATTGCCAGGGCCCTGTATTGTTGCAGAACCGAGACCACCTTCTGATCCGTCCCCTGAGCCCCAGCCCCACAGAAGTGCTCATGCTGCCTTCTCTGCCCCATGTAAGTTCTGGTGTGTGAGTTTAGGGATTACTCTTCAGGCCTTTTGTTCAAACTTCATTTCCTTACTCATGAGCAGGGATCCCATTTTCAACGCCAAAAGTGATCTTCCAGTTGCAAGAAGGAAAAGATCCCTACCTGGTGGAAAGACAAATTCCTCCAGACACCTGTCTGGGTGGGTGAGTGACTGGGAAATGGCACAGGGTATCCTTATACATGAGCAGGTTATGGGGAAGCCATGCTCTGGAAACTCCTAGAAATTCTGAGCCCCACTGATAGGCTCAGGGCTACCTGACAGAAGCCTCCTGGGTTATAAGGGTTTTCTCTGCACCAAGAAGGTCCTTATTGTGACCACCTCCTCACACCCTCCCTGCATCCGCTGCCCCTTCCTTTCCTTGTCGCCTCACTCAGTTCTTCTGCCATCTTAGGCGTCTTGCGTTCATGGTTTTCTTTCCATCTGCATTTACATGGGTTCATGTCTGACAGATTTTGAATACTTCACACCTCTACCATATTTTGAGTTCTTTATAATTTTTTTCATTTCAGTCACCAACTGTGTATTTCAAAGTATTATCATTATCTCTGATTTCTTAGCTCAGTATTTCCCTTGGAGACTGGGGGGGAGGATCATCTCCTACTGTTATAGTCAACCTGCTCTCATTAACGTAACCACTGCAGCCTTTCTAGTCCAGGGGTCAGCAGACCTTTTCTTTAAAGGGCCAGATAGCAGATATTTTGACTTCAGGGCCCTGTGGTTTCTATTGCAACCATTTAACTCTCCTGTTGTAGTGCAAAAGCAGCCAGAGACACTGCTTAAAGGAATAGGTGTGCCTGTGCTCTAATAGAACTTTACAGCAACAGGTGGCAGCCGAGTTTGGCCCAGAGACCCGTAGTTTGCTGATGGCTCTTCTAGCCCAGTCTAACTGGTTTGTCTTTATCATAAAACTATAGGTTGTTATAGTTGAAGGATCACTTAGTATATAGATCAAATCTAGATACTACTTTTTATATCTGAAGAAATGGAGCATCCAGGATTTTAAAATGCTTTGCTCACAGAGCTAGAAAGCTGAAATGCAGTTGTTACCAGAGAACAGGTCCTTGGTGCAGTGTCCAGGCTCTTGGTGTCTCGAACAAAGAATTGGGTGAGACACAGAAATATAGTAATGAAAGAAAGAACTATGTATTAGAAGAAAGTGCACTCCAAGAAAGTAGGAACAGGCCAAGCAAGTGGCTCAGGGGCCCAGACTGTCAGGTTATTCTGGCTGTTATTCTCTTCACTTGAGAGGGGTTGTGCCTATCTGGGCGTGGGCTTTTGATTGGCACTTTTAATTGACAGGAGGTTATTATCTAACCTTTTCTTAACTGCACATGCACCTTTTCAGAATTCAGTCTGTTATACTGATATCAAATGAGTCCCAGCATATGTATGACATTATAATGATGGTATAATGAGGTAAGGTGAAATGAGGCCATTGTAACTCTTTACTGCTGCGGGCATTATTACCAGTTTAGACCCCCGGACACCTTTTTATCTTTTCCCCTCCTGCTTGTGGTTATTAATTTATTGACATAAGCAGAGGGTCTTGGGTGAAGAAAGGGAGGTTCCTGGGCTGGTCATAGGGTGTGTCAGAGATCTAATTCCTACCTCTAGCCACCTGCCTCACTGTGACATTAACCTTTTTCTCCAGTGTCATTTCTGTTCACCACATGACATAGATTTGCAATATTTTCCTTATATCTTTGTGGTTTGACCTTAAATCTATTTCTCTTAGCTTCATTGACATCTTTTTTTTTCCTCTTTCTCTACAAATATGTTTCATCTTAATTAAAATACAATTTTTCTCCAGAGAGTCAGTAGGCAGTACAGTACAGTATAGCATTTAAGATTGTGGTTTTAGACAGTCCTTATTTCAGTTTACCACTACCACTACTAACAAGTCTTCTGAGCTATGGAAGCATTACCTTTCCTTTCTGAGCCTGTTTTTTTCCAAGGTTACCTTCCATGCCACCAGCAGAATGATATTTTTAAAACTCCAGTGTTAATCCTAGACCTTAAGAGAGACATCACTATTTCCGCATTATCCATGGAGTAAAGTAAAACTCCTTAATGTGACATCAAACCTATGTCATAGCCTGTCTCCATCTTCCTTTTTAGTCTCATCAGTGTCCATTTCCACTTCAGCTCCATGCTCTGCACACCTACATTGCTCATTAACATTAGTGTGTTATTCCTTGAGCTTGAATTTCCTCTTTCATCTTGTTCACCGGAATACTACATATCCTTCAAGATCCATCTGTGTCTAAAATGCCACCCTTTATATATAGAGTTTTCTTATCTTTCCTATTTCCCAATCAGCATAAATTTTCAATCATTTGCATTAACATAGCACTTTCTACATACCTTGAACATATCCATTACAGTATCTATTGTAATAAATTATAGTTATTTTGTTGTTACTTATTTTCCTAATTATATTGCACATATTTAAGGGACAGACCAGATCTTTGAATTCTGAATTCTGTGCCTCTAGCATCTAATATATTGCATTCATTTAATATTTTCTGAATTTCATTGAGTTGCCTCTATGATTAGCTCAGTGCTGATGAGGCTTGAACTCAGGCACTCCCTCCACCCAGACCATTGCAGCTCCACCATCTTTCCAACTTCAATCTGTCCTTCCTCTAATCCAAGCTGCCTACTAAAAATGACCATTACTTTCTTATTGTTATCTGCCTAAAACTAACACCTTCTGTTATCAATATTATTATTCTGAATTCCTCTGCCAGTTGTTCAGGAACTCTTTTTGGCCTCACCCCATGTAACAACATTTTAAACTAATTCCATCCTGGATTTCCTTCTTTAGTTAATAAGCCTCCCCTAAATAGATAGGTTTATCTTCTTGTAGATTACTTTGAGAAAAAAAAAAATCTTTTTCTATTGAATTCATCCCATCTTTATTGTCTAACTTCTTTCATAAAACCATTCTTTACTAATAAAGTTGAGGTCGGTATCTTCATTCTCTGAACTTCAAACCTGTATTGTACAGTTGAGGCTTCTCACGTCATGGAGAAATTAACTGTTACTGTTTGGTCATTTATTTATTTCATATTCTCATTGCTGATTATTCAGTATTTGTTTAGTAAATGACTGATTGACTCTCAGGAGTCCAGTGTGAGAGAGGAGAATTTCCCTTCATAATAATTTCTCCAACTTATTCAGCATTCATTAATTTTTTACTTAAGACATTTGGATTGTGTACTTGTCTTAGGTGCAATAGGAATTAACAAAAAATTCCTAAGATATATCCACTGTTCTTAAACAAATACTTGAATTATTTCCACAAACTATATACAAGGTCGGACAATTAATTTCATGAACTCATCCTAGAAAAAGCGCTACATACCTCATTGCTGACTATCACTATGGTCACCTTTGAAGTACTCCCCTTAGGAAGCTATGACCAACCCCAGCACCTAGTCTGACAGTTGCGTTTGCGAACTTGCCACTGTGTGCTTAGCTTGTCAGCATTGTACAAAGGTGTGATTACACCTTACCAAGTTGTTTGTACAGTGCTGCCAACGTAAGTGCACGGTCACGAGTTCACAAACTTAATTGTAAGATTTTGGGGATGACAACAGCTCTGATGGTCATTCCAGAAAAAGAGTTCCAAAGTTGTTTTGAAGGGTGGACAAGGCACTGGCATCAGTGCATAGCTTCCCAAGGGGAGCACTTTGAAGATGACCATGGTGATATTCAGCAACGAGGTATGTAGCACTTTCTCTAGGATGAGTTCGCGAACTTAATTGTTAGACCTCGTATATGTAAGTTAAGTGATAGAATCTGTAAGTAAAATACGTTATTAAATTCTAGGAAAGAGATAGTGAATTTAGGCTTAAATAATTGTTCTGTAGAGCAGTGGGATCAGAATAGTAGGCTAAGTTTATGGATGGACATAATTTTTATAATGGGCAATATGGAAAGCCATGTTCTGGCATAGGATAAAAAGATAGAAGAGACCCTGGTTGATTCTTGAAAATCCAAATGTTAGGTTTCCCAAAGACACCATTAACTTAATTAACTAAGACAAATCGGTATTTTTATACAGATTTATAGCCTGTATTTCTTGTTCCTCTTGTGATTTAATTTCAATAAATTAGATGCATTTTTAAAACAATTAATTCAATTTTATTTAATTTGTATAGCTTATTTAAGTGCACACAGTTACTTAATTGCAGTGATCTAATTTTAATCTGTTTCCCATCGTGAGTTGATTAAAGAGAGTCAGATTTTAAGCAGAGCTCCTTACATACAGTCAGCTGAAGCTAAATCTTTTCACTTAGAATCAGATCTGAGCTTAAGGCTTGGGTATATTTCAGAACTTCAGGACATACTGACTTCACATCTCTTGCAGACTTTCATTAGTCTCAAAAGATTCCCACAAAGAGAGTTCAGTTCTTCTGGTTGTAGCTTATTAGAAGAAATGAATATGTCTATTTCTCTTCACGGTCAAATGGAAAGGGAAAACTGGTAGCAGGATAGTATGAAAAAATTATTATTCCTCCAGTCACAAGGATTGTTGTACATGGCTGATTTACTCCATATTTTCCTCTTTACAATTAGCATTTTTGAACTTAGATCCAATATCATCAGCACAGTCATGCTTTAGGGCTGTTGTAAATTTTAAAACTTGAACCTCCTCTTTTTAATAGACTGTTTTTCCTTTTACAGACTATGGTATGAAATCATATTCACATACAAAATCACAAAATTTAAGAAAAACATTGCAAATATTTAAATATTTATATATGAAGTATATATAAACTTGTATATAAAGTTTCAGTGAGAATGTGGAAGAAAATGTAATAAAAGCAACATGTGAGAAGAAAAAGATAGTAAAGACAGGTTACTTTCCTCATTGCTTAGCATACTCAGAGTAGGATATAAAGATAAATTGAAGTAACCCACAGTGTTCAACTTGATCTAGTCAGCTGACATTTTCCAGTATTCTCATACCTTCTGCTTAACCAGTTCCTTTGTGTTTGTTTTTACTTCTCTCCATTTGCAACCTAAGATATCCTCCTATACCATTCTGTAACCTGTTTACTTCTCTATCCATTCCATCCTGTTTTTCTCCAGGTTCCAGTCCATATTGGAGATCAAATGGTATCAAATCTCTTTTATATGTATTATTGCCAATGTTAGTGTCCTGCTTGATGCATGTTTGCCTCTTGCAGCAGAAGAGGCATTAATTCTTCTGATTCGTTCCAGATCTCAAGACTTGGCCTGAAATAGAAGCATTGCCTCCCAGACAGGACATTTTTATAGAAGAAACATCTCAGGGAATAATAAAGAAAAAATCCACTAAGTTTGGTCAGTGGGGCATCAAGTTTGGAGAAGCTTTGGAATTTGATAGCAGAGCAGAACAGGGACAACAGAGGAAACCTTTTAGGCAAACAGTTGCTTCACACAGGAAACCCATCTGTGGTGACAGAAACCATGTGAGTATGGAATTGGGGAAAGGCTTATTTATAAATACAATTCTTGTTACACGACAGAGTGATCCTATAGAAATGATACCCAATATATGTTGTACTTTTGGGAAAGATTTCAAACAGGATTTTGACCTAGTGAAATGCTTCCAAGTTTATCTAAGAAAAAGTTCATATTTGTAATGAATATGGGAAAAGGTTCAGTCACAGTCTTCATTTTGTTGAACATAAGAAAATCCATACTGGTGAGAAACCCTACAAATGTAACGAGTGTGGGAAAACTTTTACCCGTAGATCATCCCTTCTTGCCCACCAGAGAATTCATACTGTAAAGAAACCTTACAAATGTAATGAATGTGAGAAAGCATTTAGCAGCAGTTCAGCTCTTACGAAACATTTGAAAGTGCATACCGGAGAGAAACCCTATCAATGTGAGGAATGTAGGAAAGCCTTTAGCCAGTGTTCAACCCTCACTGTACATAAGAGAATTCATACTGGAGAGAAACTCTATAAATGTGAATGTGAGAAGGCCTTCAGTTGTAGAGCAAAACTTCATAGACATCAAAGAATCCATACAGGTAAGAAACCCTATACATATACTGACTGTGGGAAGGGTTATAGCCAGCTTACATCCCTGGCTGAACATCAAAGGCTTCATACTGGAGAACAACTGTATAAATGTTTGGAATGTGGGAGAACTTTCACATGCATCTCAACCCTTATTGAACATCAGTGAATTCATACTGGACAGAAACCCTATCAATATAATCAATGTAGGAAAATCTTCAACCAGTGTTCATCCTTTAATGAACATTGAAAAATTCATACTGGGAAAAAACTTTATACTTGTGGAGAATCTGGGAAAGCCTTTGGGTGCAAATCCAACCTTTATAGGCATCAGAGAATTCATACTGGGGAGAAACCCTATCAGTGTAATCAGTGTGGAAAATCTTTCAGCCAATACTCATTCCTAACTGAACATGAGAGAATCCATACAGGAAAGAAACTCTATAAGTGTATGGAATGTGGGAAAACTTACAGTTACAGATCAAACCTTAGTAGACACAAAAAAGGTCACAATAGAGAAAAACTCTATAAATGGAAGGAATATGGAATATGGAATCTGAGATTTCTTAGAGGAGATAAGTCCTGTGAGTTTTAATTTGTCTCTCAAATAATTCAAAACTTCTCATCTGAAAATAATCAGGAAACTAATGAATAAGGCACAGACTCCTTACAGAGTAAGTCTTTTGTACTTCTCTTGGAGAAAATATGCTAGTTACCACTATGTAGTGGTAATATTTGTCAGTGAAAATATGAAGAGCACTGATTTGTCAAATTTTGTAAGAAACATTAAATTCTAAGGTTTATAAAAACATAATTTTTTAAATTTATAGAAAAATATAAAATCCTAACTTTTAAAAAAGTCATGAAAATGATGGAATTATAATTTTTTTCTTCCATTATACTTTATACCTTTTATAAGAGTAAGCTTCAATATAAATTTTCTTTTATTTTTTATTTTTATTTTTTTAAATTCATTTTTATTGTTAGACTTATTGGGGTGATATCTATTAGCAAGGATTACATAGGTTTCAGGTGTACAATTCTACAGTGTGTTGTCAACTTGTTGTATAATAAGTTCACCACCTAATGTGACTTCTCTTTCCATCACCTTATATTTAGCTTCCCCCACTCCTCTCCCACTCCCTCCCCTTTCTCCCCAAATAAACATTAAACTATTGATTGTGTCCATGGGTTATTTGTTTGTTTGTTCATTTGTTTTTTCTCTGTTACTTTCAGTTTTATATTCCGCATATGAGTGATGTCATATAGTTCTTTGTTTTTTCTATCTGGCTTATCTCACTAAACATGATGATCCCTAAGTCCATCCATTTTGTTGTAAATGGAAGTCTTTCATCTTTTCTTACAGCTGAGTAATATTCCATTGTGTATATGTATCACAGCTTCTTTATCCAGTCATCTGTCACAGGGCACTTTGGTTGTTTCCATGTTTTGGCCCCTGTGAACAGCGCTGCGATGAACATTGGGGTACATAAGTGTTTGCGGACAAAGGTTTTCACGTCTTGTGGGTAGATGCCCAGAAGGGGGATTGCTGGGTCAAATGGTAGCTCCATTCCCAATTTTCTGAGGAACCTCCACACTGTCCTCCATAGCGGTTGTACCAATTTGCAGTCCCACCAGCAGTGTTTGAGAGTTCCTTTTTCTCCACATCCTCTCCAGCACTTTTTATTCCTTGTCTTGTTGATAACAGCCATTCTAACAGGTGTGAGGTGATGTCTCATTGTGGTTTGATTTGCATTTCCCTGATAACTAATGAGGATGAGCATTTTTTCATATGTCTGCTGGCCATTTGTATTTCTTCATGGGAGAAGTGTCTGTTTAGTTCTTCTACCCACTTTTTAATTGGGTTGTTTGTTTTTTTATTGTTAAGTCTTATTAGTTCTTTATATATTTTAGATATTAGACCCTTATGTGATGCATTATTTGCAAATATTTTCTCCCATTCAGTTGGCTGTCTCTTTGCCTTGTTGATGGTTTCTTTTGCTGTGCAGAAGCTTTTTAGTTTAATATAGTCCCATTCATTTATTTTTGCTTTTACTTCCCTTGCCTTTGAGGTCAGGTTCATGAAGTCTTCCTTGAGTCCTAGGTCTATAAGTTTAGAACCAATGTCGTCTTCTATACAGTTTATTGTTGCAGGTCTGATATGAAGGTCTTTAATCCATTTTGAATTAATTTTTGTATATTGGAGAGAGTTCACAGTTCAGGTTCATTCTTTTGCATATGTTTTTCCAGTTTTCCCAGCACCACCTACTAAGGAGGCTGTCTTTTCCCCATTGTATGTTTTTTGCTCCTTGATCAAAAATTATTTGTGGGTTTATTTCTGGGTTTTCAGTTCTGTTCCATTGGTCTATAGTTCTGTTTTTCTGCCAGTACCAAGCTGTTTTGGCCATTGATGCTTTGTAATATAAATAGAAGTCAGAAAGTATAATGCCATCAGCCTTATTCTTTTTATGTAGTGTTGCTTTGGCAATTCGAGGTCTTTTATGGTTCCATATAAATCTAATAATTCTTTTATCTATTTCATGAAAGTATGATTGTGGGATTTTGATGGGTATTGCATTAAATCTGTAGATTGCTTTGGGCAGAATGGCCATTTTAACAATGTTAAGTCTTCCTATCCATGAACAGGGAATGTTTTTCCACCTCTTAAAGTCTGTTCCAATTTCTTTCAAAAGTGTCATATAGTTTTCTGTGTATAAGTCTGTCACATTCTTTGTTAAGTTAATTCCCAGGTATTTCATTCTTTTTGTTGTGATAGCAAAAGGAATTGACTCCCTCCTTTCTTTTTCTGTGGATTCATTGTTTATGTATAGGAATGCTGTTGATTTTTTTACATTGATTTTGTATCCTGCAACTTTACTATATTTGTTAATTGTTTCTAATGGTTTCCTGATGGAATCTTTGGAATTTTTTATATAAAGGATCATGTCAATTTGACCTCTTTCTTCCCAATTTGGATACCTTTTATTCCTTTCTCTTGCCTGATTGCTGTGGCTAGAACTTCCAATACTATATTAAATAACAGTGGTGATGGGGGGTATCCCTGTCTTGTTCCTGATTTTAGGGGAGTAGGTTTCAGCTTTTCCCCATTCAGTATGATGTTAGCCGAGGTTTTGTCATATATGGCCTTTATTATGTTGAGATACTTTCCTTCTATACCTATTTCATTTAGTGTTTTGATCATAAATGGATGTTGTACCTTGTCGAAAGCTTTTTCTGCATCAATTGAAATGACCATATGGTCTTTATCTTTGATTTTGTTTATGTGGTGTATCACATTGATTGATTTTCGTATGTTGAACCATCCTTGTGCTC
>PVJL010021686.1:0-10241 GCA_004026885.1 Lyroderma lyra | reverse complement strand
GCCGAGGTGAGCGGACCAATGGGGGAGGCCAAGGGCGGGGCCAAAGGCGGGGCCGAGGGAGGTGAGCAGACCAGTGGGAGCGGCCAGAGGAGGGGCCGCGGGAGGGACAGAGGGCATGGACCAGTGGGGGAGATCCGGGGCGGGGCCGAGGGCGGGGCTGAGGGCGGTGGCAGCGCCGCGAGCGCTCCGCGGGGCACCGGGGCGCGCGCAGCCGAGACGCGGAGGAGCTACCGCTGCAGACGCTGCGTCTTAGAGGTAAGCAGCCGCGGAGCTCGGTCCCCGGGGCGGGCGCGGACGGGCCACCCGCTCTGGGACTCAGGGCACCCCGCCGGCCCGCTCCGCCTGCCACCTGCGCCCTCGCCCCGAGACTGCCCGGGGGCGCGGGTCTGCGGACGCGGAGGACGCGGGCGGGCGTGACCGGCGGTGCAAAGGACGGGTTTCTAGTTGGGCCATAAGCGCAGCGCTGTGCCTTTCTTCTCGTCGGTGACCCTTGCAGCCCCTTCCTCCCGGCGCCGTGCGGCCTCACGCCAGCCCCTCCTTAGCCAGCTACATCAGCGCTGTTTACCGACACCCCGGCCGGGGGTGGCCCCTGCCCGCGAGACCACGGGAAATTGGGGCCGAAAGCGTTTGAAATGAAGCCACTGTGCTACAGCACGAATTTTAGGAGACACGGCCGCAGCAAGGGCCATTTGTGTCCAGGGGCCCAGAATAACCGTGATCCTCTCGTGGTCCCAGCCCCTTTCGGTGGGCACAAACGTCGCCATTATGTCCCCGTGAGAGTGTCAGGCCTGTAGCATGCAAATCGAAGCTTCCCGAGAGGTGTTGTTTTCGCGATTGAGCGTGTAGCCCGCAGACAAGATAAAGAGGCCGCTGCTGGTACTTTTCCCACGCGCCTCTGGGCAGCGGTGCCCCCTTGGAGGAGCACCCGGAGAAGCCCTGTATTCTGCGGTTTCCGTTATGTAAACGAAGCCTGTAACGCGATGGCTGGGCCGAACATCCATCCGTGCTTCTCCCTGCCAGTGACTGCTATTTTGATAGGCGTCTGTGTTCTCTGAGGATCAGACACCTTTTAGGATGAGTGGCTATGCTGTCATCCACCTGCGCGGTCATTGGCTGGTTCCTCTGACGTTTTATTGGATACTTGCAAAGCCCCTGGGGGACACTGATAAAAGGACACAGCTCCCGTGGCCCCTGCAGCCTCCCTTCCAGCACTCCCCATGGCTTGTCAGAGAGGACAAGCTGAGGGGAGGGAGTGCCGCAGAGCTCAGACCAGCCCCCGGCCCCTAGGCGGTCATCAGTAAATGCTGACCTGAGGCCCAGTACCCTGGGATCATGTCCAGGGACGAAGTGATGGGGCTGGGGAGGGAGAGCTTGGCAAAGGCAGGAAATGGGGTGGGGAGAGACACACAGCAAGGCTACGGAGGACAGAGGGGAGGACGAGGGGGGTGGTGAGACGCACAGCAAAGGTGCAGAGGGACGGAAGGACGGGGCGGGGGCAGGTGAGACGGACGCTTCCAGCGGAGTTCCATGATCCCGTCTCTGGTACCAGTCCCTGTCCCATCGCGTGGCCCGAATCTCCGTGATGCGTGATGGGGGAGGGGTGGCGGGGAACTTCCTGGGAGCGGCTGCCAAACGCATGCCACGTGCGGGCACGCACGGTTCATGGGGAAAGGCTCTGTAGTCTTCAGGGCTTCCACAGGGATTTGTGACCTAGAAAGGTATGGAGTGAGGGAGATTAGAGGAAGCTGGGCTTCCTGACTCCTTTGGAATGACAATAAATAACTGTTGTAACTACGTACAAGGTTATAGATGTTCATGGTGGAAAATGTGCAAATTTCCTAAGGAAAATTAAAGCCACTCATCACTGATTGAGGTGGAAGAGAAAACTGTCCTTGGGGCGTGTCCCTCTGCCCTGGTGGCAGCTCCCTGTGGAAGGCTGAGAGCAGAGCTGTCTGGCCAGGGGCGGGGCCTACCTGGAGCCAGGCCTGTTTCTAGCCGGTGCTGCTGCTGGGGAGGTGGCCTGCACCAGATCCGTCTGGGGGCCCTGAGGCAAGGGCCCTCCTACGCCCTGAGTGTCAGGTCCTGAGAGGTTCAGGCCCCGAGCCCAGCCTGGTGTCGTCTGTGAACCACTCTGGACGGAGGGTGCGGGGCTCTGTGCCTGGGCTTCCTGAGCCCACAGACCTGGGCCAGGCAGGAGAGCGGACACCTACCCAGTCCTGTTGCTTTAAGAAGCAGGTGTTTACCAGGAGGAGGGAGCAGGCCCTCTGCCCTGGTCAGCCCTCCTGGGGAGACCAGCTTCATCTTTGGGAAGGGAGGTAGCCACAATGTCAGGACCCATGCCGTCCCCCACCACAGCATCCCCACTCAGAGAGGGAGCCTCCTGGGTGGCATCGAAGTACCGATTCTGGTTGTGGCTTTAATTGTCCCTGCGGGGGTCACAGAAGAGGGGGCAGGGTCTGTGATTGGCAGCCCCCAGCAACCGCTCGTGGGGGAAGGCCAGCTTCCCCCAAGAACATGACATGTGAATTTCAGTGTCACCAAAACTTGGTCCCTGATACGGCAGTTGACACTGTTGTTGACTTCCGTGCATGCAGTGACAGCTCCATTGTGACTTACTGCCTCAATGTCCACGTGCAGGCGCTTGTCTGGTGAGAGACGTGAGGAGTCTGTCAGAGCACGGGACGGCGGTGGCTCCCTGGCGGGCCCCATGCTCAGTCGTGCGGCGTGTGACCGTGGCCACGCCGATGTTTTCCTTTTAAAATAGATCGTGAAAGGAAGGCGAGTCTGATCCTGACATTGGAACCCCTGCACCCCTTTCTGCTCCTCCCTCCTCTCCCACGGAGCATCATCTGAGTGTGTCCCCAGTGTGTCCCTCATCTCCGGTTTTCTTGGCGCCCCTTGTGGACTCCATGTGATCTCCTCCTGGGCAATGTTCCCCAAGATTCCACCCCATAACCCTCCTGCACCCACTTATCCCGCAGATGTCTGCTGAGCACCTGCCCGGTGCTGGCGCCTTTGCCCCGGGGAGCTCTCCAGTGGGAATGTCACAAAACAGCTAGTGTCCTCCAGGTGACCTGGTTTAGGTTCCATACTCCCCACTGTGTCATCTCCTCTTGGGAAGGGATCAGACCTGCATGGGGTGGGGGTGCTTCACTGCAGAGGTCCTGACCCAGAGTCAGGGTTAACTGGACGCCCTTGCATCTGACCAGCTTGCACGCCCTCAAGGAAGCATGTCTCCCACACCATGCGCGTCACCTGGCCCCCACGGCCCTCCACTCATGGACCCTCAACCTCTCGCAGCCCCTCACCCAGCTCTGGCTTTCCACACGCAAGGAGGCGCTGAGACAGGGACCGTGCCTGCCTTGCTCACGAACCTGCCGCCCAGTGGGGCTCAGCATGCGGGTGGCTCTGTCCCCGGACTCGACTGGGCAGATGTGTGAGGCTCCTCTGCTCAGTGACTGTCTGGGGAGACTGCTCCTCTGTCTGTGTGTGTGTGTGTGGGGGGGCTTCTTCCAGAATGCCAGCTTTAGGCAGTGGGACCCCTCACCTGTCGGTTCAGAGTTCCCTGTTACCGGTCCCCAGAGAGAACCAGGTGACAGGGGTCTTGCCCTTCATACTGTGACTTTAGGAGTAGCAGTGGAGGTAGTCACTGAGGTGCCCCAGTTCTGGGGGGGAGGGCAGGTGCTGAGAGGGACATCAGGTGGCGTCACTGTCACTGGGAAGTACAGTGGCCCCTTCCTCGATGCTTCTGAGAGCCCCTGTGGAGACCCAGCCATCCCCCACGCCTGTGCCTGTGCCGGTCACTGGCGGCCTGCTCATGTCTGTGAGTCTGAGCATCCTGTCCATCTCCTCTTGCCCTGTCCCCATGGTCAGGCATCCACTGGGTCGCCTCCTAGTCCCGCTCTCCCCCTGGCCTTTCTCTTGGGCAAACTGCTCTCCTTTCGCTGGGGCAGTGTCCCCTCTCGGGGGAGTCAGCCCCATCAGCACCCTTCCTGCTGCGCCCCAGTTCTGACCCCTCTTGCTCGCCAGGATGCCTGCCTGGTGTCCTTTCTCCCTGGCACCTGTGTGTCCCGGCTGCCAGGTCCTCTCCCAGGGGGCCTTTCCAGCCCGGCCCTCCTCTCTGAGCTGCCTTTCCTGTCTGCCTGAATTGCCGCCCAGCTGACTCCCACCTCCCCACCCAGGACTCCCACCTGACCCCACCCTTCACGTTAAGGAATTTCCTTCTTTTTCTAATTCGCTGAGAATTCTCATAATGAATAGATGCTGCACTCCGTCAGAGGCATTGCCCGCATTTAAGATGACACTTAGATTCTTACACTCTATTCTGTTAGTGTGGTGAAGTCTATTGATGAATGTTAATGTTAAACCAACCTTGCATTCCTGGCACAACCCTGACTTCTTTGTAAGGTACCAATCCTTTTGTCTCTTACTGGACTCCGTTTGTTCATATAGGTAACCCCCGTGCAACATGGCCCTTCTTTAACAGTTTTGCTCTAACACGATTCGACAACTGGGGAAATCTTAATATAACACAGCATCCTAGAACACGGTTTCCTTCTAACACGGTTTGAGAATTAGAGAAATCCCCAAATAACAAGGAGCTTAATAAGAGCCTTTAAGAGCAAAAAATATTTCATTTGAAAGCGTGGATGTCCTATCAGATTTGACTGCAGAATTTTAAAATTTATTAGAATTTTAAATCCATTTTGATCGTGCACTATTAAGTACATACATTTTAAAGCTTTTGTGTTTTTCTTTTTACTACATTATACATAGGTGAAAATTGATTTAATAAAGATATTTCTCTTAAAAATATAATAGTATGTTTTTTAATTTTTGGAAACCTTTTTTGTATTCTTTGTTTTATATAACAGATTCACATAACATGGCATTTTAAAGGAACGTAACAACCGTGTTATATGGGGGTCACCTGTATTTTGATTCATATTTGTGTCTATGTTCATAGAACTTTCTTTTCTTGTAACTCCCTTGCTAAGGATATTTCAGTCTTAAAATGATTGGGTGTTCACTTCTCACTCCTTTCTGGAAGAACTTCTGTAAGATTGGTGGTGTTTCATCTTTCTATGTGAGGTAGAATCTGCTGGTGAAGCCATCCATGCCTGGAGGGTTTTTTGTAAGAAAAGCTTTAAGTAAGTGCTTAATAATTATAGAAATGGTTCTTAAAACAATTACAAGAGTATCTACTTCTTGTTGTTACCATTTGACAAAGTGAGTTTTGTTTTGTTTTGTTTTTAGGGATTTGTGTATTTTGTTTAAATGATCAAATGTATTGGTGTAAAGTTGTCTGTAACGTTCTCTTACGGTGTTTTGGCCTTTTAGTCTCTGTAGAATGTGTAGGGATGCCCCATTTTCCATTCCTGACATGGCATATTTTGACCTTCTCTCTTTTTCTTCGTGAATCTCCCCGGTATTGAACTAATTTGAGAAGAGTTTTCAGGACTCTGGCTTTTCACATTGTTCCTCTGTGTCGTGCATTTGTTTTGTAATGAATTCTTATGTTTATCTGCATTATTTCTGTTGTTTTTGTCCTTCACTTGATGAAGGTTTCCCCTAACTCCTTAGATGTCTGCGTAGCTCATTGATTTTCATGTATGTGTGTGTATCGCATACACACACTTGTGTACATGTGCGTACACACACACATTTCCACCACATGTGGGTGTTTTCTTTTGGGTATTTCCAATTAAGGAATTCTTTCTAAAGCTGTGTTGAATCTGCCCTGCTGTGAAACCCACCCACTGAGTTCTGAATTTTAGTTACTGCATTTTCAGTTCCCAGTTCTTTGCTGGAATCCTGCATGTCATGCTCCTCCTTCCTTGCACACAGCGTGCAGACACAGTTTAAACTCCGTGTCCGGTCGGGCGCCAGTTCCTGGGACCCCGGGTCTGTGTGTGCTGTCTGTTGTCCTGCAGGTTCAGCTCTTTGCCCCGCCATTGGGTTGGCTGTCTCCTGCCATAAACTAGTTCATGATCAAACACGTTGACAGAAACATGTGGAGGTCTCGGATGACAGTCTCTTCCGAGGGTGTTTGCTTGTGTCCCGCTGGCATAGGCGGCAGTGGCAATCTGGTCACCTGAGTGCCACTGTGGGTCAAGAGGGGCTGAGGTGCCTCGGTCTCCTGCCAACTCGCCCTCACTTGCCGGAGGGGGGAGGGGGCCTGTGGGAACAGCTGTCAAGCAGTGCTCAGCCCTCAGAGCCCGACTTCCAGCCCAGCCGGTGCCCATGGAGACACAGCCGGAGCGTGTGGCTGGCCTGCCAGGGCCTCCCTCCTGGGCCCAGCTGGGCCCCTTCCTCCCGTTAGCGCGGGGGGTGCTGAAGACGATGGCTTTTTCTGTGTGCACTCTTGCTGCCCCGTGGGTGTGTGGGCTGGCCTCTGTCTCGGGACGCAGGAGGGCGGCATCTGTGGTTTCAAAGCCCTTGGTAGGCTCTGCTGGGTGGCCGGGCCCCTTGTGCTGCAGGCACGTGCCCACGCCCGCCTCACAGATGCAGCTGCAGCTCTCACCGGTGGCAGGTCACCCCATGTGGCACCGATGGTGGTTCTCCAGTGTTTGTTACTGACTTCGGTGCTCCTAGGCGCCTCCAAAGCAGGAGAGGCACAAAGGAGCTCCTGTGGCCTCAACTTCAACCAGTGGGGGTGCATCCCCACCTGAAGAGGGTCCCTGGTCTGTGCCCTGCAGCGTCAACACCCTGAGTTCACAGGCTGCCTGTTCCGGTGTCTGTGCCCGTCTCCCCACCGGGGAAGTGCGCACATCTCGTTCTCTGCCCCGGTACCTCCAGCTGAGCCAGCATGGCTGTCTCAGAGGACAGGTGTCACTGGGCATCCCTACTCAGGGCGACCCCAGGGGCCTCTGCAGTCCCCATGTGGGGCCCTCTTCCCTTGGCTCCCTGTGCCGGCATTGATGACGCTGCCCCGCTGGGCCTCCCATATGATCTCTGTGAGGGACGCTCCCCCCACGGCATACCATGTGGGGCTCCCACAGCGGCTATGACACAGATCTTTGTCCTCTTCCAGCTCTGGAGCCATAGGTGTGACACCAGCTGTCGCAGGGCCGCACTGCCTCTGCAGACTCCGGGACGGTCCTGCCGCCTCTTCCAGCTCCTGGTGCCCCTGGGCGTTGGCCCAGCCGCTGCTCCCCGTGTCTGTGTCCATGTCTCTTCTGGTCTGTGTCATAAGGACACTGTCATTGGATTCACGGCCACCTGGCTGACCCCAGCTGACTTTATCGTAGCATCTTCGGCCTGATCACATCCACAGAGACCCTTTTTCCAAACAGGTTCTGGGGTGAGGACAGGACACGCTGATTCAGGGCTGCCACTCACCCTGCTGCACAGGGAGCCCTCCTGACCCCCAGGTCGTCTGTAGGCCGAGAACCCCCACTCTTTCCCAGTAGCACAGGGGCCTGTGTTGATTGACGGAGGGAGGGACCGGAGACTAGGAGGTTCTCTGAGCGTCACCATCTAACCCTCAGGGAGCTTCCCGCGAGAGGGGGGTGCAAACCCCTCATGCTGGGCCCCCAGCCCTCCATCCGCTCGCACTGTGCAGTGCCTGCACTACCTGGGTCCACCTTCTGCCCGCTTCGGGTGGCTGTGACAGTGCCGGGCCGGCGTGTGGGCGCCTGTGGCCGGGCCGCTCCGAGGCCCCTCTGCCGCCCTGCAGGACTCCCCCCTCGGCCCTCACAGAGCCCCGTCCTGGCTCCCCTCTGCCCTGCTGGCCGGCTGTGCTCTTAGATTCTGCACCGATCACACTGGCTGGGACCAGGGCAGCTGAGGGCTGGACACTGGGGCAAAGTGTGGCTCCTGCAAAGCCAAGGGGCCCGTGGTCACTGGGGAAGGACAGCTGCAGTGGATGCCAGTTCTGAGGGGTGGAGGAAGGTGACTCGGGGACCCCACAGGAGCGCTTTGTCCCGTGGGTGGGGTTTAAGGTGTCCGCCGCAGCCCCCGCCTTCCTCAGTCTCCCTGTCTAGAAGGGCTCCCGCTCTCGAGGCCGTGAGGGTGTGATTGAGTTCTCAGGCTGACTAGGCCCTGGGGCCTCTGGGGCGCGTCCCCCTCCGATGGCCCTCGTCCGCCCAGCTCAATGGGCCGGGGCCTCTGTCAACGGGACTGGGGAGGGTGGGCGCTGCAGGTGGCAGGCTGTGTTCCACGCTGGCCCGAGGCCCCGGAGCCCATCCCAGCACGCCTGGTGGGAGCCTGTGCACGCAGAAAGGCCGCTTTGTGCGGCCCTGAGATGCCCCCGCTGCCCGGTGGGGGCAAGAGCTCATCCACGTCAGGGTTGGGGGAGCTGCGGGGTGGCGGGGGGGTGTGGTGTTGTGAGTGAAAACGGGAACAATTACCAAAGGGCTGTGTTGTACTCAAACACACTCCAACAGAGAGCTGAGGGTGGGGGCCAGGCCGGCTGGCCCTGGGGAGGTCCCCTGCGCTGCTCGCTGGGGGCGCGGGGGCTGTACCCTCACTGAGGATGGCCTGACATGCCCGGACCTTGCTCCTGGGGGCCTGAGCCCTGCATGTGCTGTGGGCCCTGGTGGACCCTGTGGCCTTTGGAATTTACTGTCCCAACCTGACCTGGCCTTTGCCTAAGTCTCATGCGCACACCGAGTGCCCCGGCAAGAGTCATGGCAGGCAGCGGAGGTCAGGGCCTGTGCCGGCTAGACCTATAGCCTCAGGGAGCAGGAGGCTCCCCTGGACCAGCTGACCCCTGGGCCACGCAAGGGTGGGATTTCTCTGGGGGCTGTTGCTGGTATTCTCTGACCCCCGCATCTTCGTCCTGGGACTAGGCTGTCCTGGACCTGCCTGTATGGATGCTGGAGCAGGCATACGCCCTCGCCTCTCTCCTGCACGCTCACTCACTTTAGCACGCGGGCGCCCCTGGGAGTCCCCCTGGGAGTTCCTGCCCCCAGAGACTCCACGCAGGCTCAGCTCCCGCCACAGTGCCACCCCCTTGCTGCCCCCTACCCAGCAGACGGCCTTCACAGCAGTCAGTGATTGGCCCCTTGGGAACACCGGCATTTCAGGGCCCACGAGGTTTCTCTCACTGTCCCTGGGCCCTGGGGTCACACCTCCAGGGGCTCCGGCCTTTAGCCCTGGTGGATGGCATGCCCATGACTGCTGCGGGCAGAGCTGCTGGCAGCAACTGCTGAGTGTGCAGGGGACCTGGGACGCTCAGGCATCTCTGTCCCAGGGGCCCTTTCCACCCACAGGGCCTGTGGCCGCACCTGTCACCAGCCCGGGAGACCGCGTGCCTGCAGAGCACAGCAGGGCCTGCCTGCCGTTTCTCGAGCCAGCTCGCCACACGCGTGTCCCAGGGATGGCAGCTGACCGAGGCGGCTGGTGCTCTGCCTGTGGAGGAAGAGGTTGGTGACAGGACAGCTGAGATTGTGGTCACAGCATGTCCACAGGGAGGCCCGGTGGGCACAAGTCCACACAAGTGTCGGCATCTGCAGTCCCATGATCACAAATGGGGACTTCTCCAGCGGGGCTTCTGCGTGACCGTAGTGACCACGAGATTCCTGAGTTAAGATTGCACGGTGCATCACCGAGTTTGATGCCCCCACCTGGTTACTTAGCAAAGCACGTCTGCCTCTTGGGGCTACTGGTGGGGTCCAGGTGGCCCTGAGTGTAGAGCGTCTCTCCATGGAGCACGTCTCTCACCACTTGGCCCAGATGTTCGTCCCACCACATGCCCCATGCCCGGGTCACTTAGAGGTGTGGGGGAGGACTGTGCCGTACCTCCAGGGAAGGATGGAGCCCTGGTCTGTGGGGCTGCTGGCTGTGGGTCCCAGGGCAGGTAACATGGCAGAGAATGCCCTGGGGGGGGACCCCATGGAGCATAGTGTTGGTATTGCCCAACTGTCACGGGCAGTGCCACCGGAAGACACAGGGAAGGTGGGAGGAGGCTGGAGGGCACCTGGTTGCTAGGTCAGATCGCAGGAGTACCCACAGGTGAGGTGGGCCTGGGGACAGGCCAAGGGAGTTGGTAGGCCATTGGGAATGAGCTGCCACATGTGAGCTTGGGGGAACCCGGGTGGAGGTGATTCATACCTGAGAAAGCAGGCAGACCCACCTTTACATCCAGGGCATGCCCACCAACTGGTCTAGGGTGGGAACAGGGGAGTTCAGCGCTGCTGAGGCTGCGGGCTTCACAGACACACCTGGTTCTGCACGCAGACACACCTGGTTCCGCTCACAGACATACCTGGTTCTCACAGACACACCTGGTTCCGCAC
>PVJL010021685.1:0-10242 GCA_004026885.1 Lyroderma lyra | reverse complement strand
CCTATGTCTTCTTCTATACAGTTTATTGTTGCAGGTCTTATATGAAGGTCTTTAATCCATTTTGAGTTAATTTTTGTATATGGAGAGAGTTCATAGCTCAGGTTCATTCTTTTGCATATGTTTTTCCAGTTTTCCCAGCACCACCTACTAAAGAGGCTGTCTTTTCCCCATTGTATGTTTTTTGCTCCTTTATCGAATAGAATGGCTACTTTAATTTCTCTGTCACTTAGTTCAGAAAATTCTAGGTCTATGAAACTATCTTCTGGAGATTGTTCATGTTCTTTCTGAGAAGCTTTAGGTTTTAAGGAATTCATAATGTCGCCTGGGTTCTTCCTGTTTGGCATGAGGTTGTTATGTTCAGAAGAACCCAGGAGCCCTGATTACTATTTTTGTGGTGTCTTGCTGTAGGACACTAGGTGGCACTGGGGACCAAGTTTTGGGAGAAGGGGTGGTGTTTAGGCCTTATCTCTGGTTTCCAGGTACATTTGGAGGCAGTGAGCATCTATCTGGAGTCCCTCTGATTCCTGCAGTTTGTTGGTGAGGCTGTAGGAGAAGGGAAAGACCAACAAAAAGTGCGCCGGGACAGCTCCACCTCCTGTCCTATGCTGGAGAAGCTGGGGGATGTGGGATGAGGTTTCTCTTTCTGGCTGGGGTGAATGCTATCAAATCAACCTTTCTCCCTGGGCCTACTGCAGTGACCAGCCATTCCAAGCAGAGTCTGCAGTATCACACCACGTGTGGGCCCCAGGCATGTGTGAACAACAAGTCCAAAATTATGGGCCTGTTGTCATGTCTCACACAAAGCCAAACAGCTCACTTCTACTGTGGGTCAGGAACCATGGCCCTGTGGAGGAGCCATGCATGTACATGCTAATGGCTGCGAGGATGCCAGGAGCTGCACATTATTTTTTCTTGATGATTCTGTTATTTTTATTTCTCACTTGATAAATTTATGTGAAGGTAGTGTATTAATTGTCTTTGAAATATATTTGGAAAATCTACCCATATTGGGTTATTCAGCCTAGGTATTTTGAATTAAAATCTCAAAAACTTTGAACTTCTATGTTAATAATTTGAAGAATGAATTAATCTTTCCAGGTCTATAATAAGTGCTAATTGTTAGTTACAGTATTTAGCTAGTACACAAAATGACTCTCATTTGTGGAAAATTTAAGTTTGCAATTACAGTGATAAGTACTTTATGCCCCACAAGGTACAGCACTTGTCCATATGCTCAAAGAAATTTTCTGCTATATATACTTTCACCTTCAGTTTTCTAATACATCTGGCCCAGAGAAAAAAAATAGTATCAATTAAATGACACACAATTCCTTTTCTTCTATAATATTTTCTTTTATATTTTAGGTTTTTACATGGACTCTCCTGCTGAACATACTTCTCCTATATTTCTTAGTTCAGATAGCAGCATAATAAGGATTTTTATTTATTTATTTTTTACTGCTTTGGTGATCTTTATTTTTTACTTTTTTAAATTCATTTTTATTGTTAGACTTATTGGGGTGACATATGTTGGCAAGGATTACATAGGTTTCATACATACAATTCTACTTAAAAATTTATTTCTCTAAACCTGTAAAAGTAAAAGCTGAAGTTTCAATTTGAAATATCTTGTTTGAATAAAATTATTCTTTTTAGAGAACACATTGCTCTAAATTTTTCATGTTTGAATTGCCTCTTAGTGCTTCATAATTATTAGTCCCCAAGGACTTTTTTTATCTCTTATACAGTTTGTTCCTACAATACAGATAATGATTCAAGAGCAATGGATAAAAAGAGAGATGGCAAGAGAAAGAGGAAAAGGAGAGAGAAGAGGAGAAAGGGATGAGTAGCAAGGGGTGAGGAGAGAGAAAAGAAGGAAGAAGGGACATGGAACAGAGAACAGGGGACAGAGAGAAAGAAAATAAGGAGGGAGAAAAAATAACATTAACTTCTTTTTTCTTACGTACATGTCCATTAGGAATCCATAGTGACTGAGTGAATACATGAAAATTTAGAGTCCATGAAATAAAGTAGTCTGACTAGTTGCTAAAATATCTGCTACACAAGGTCTCTAAAGGACAGCCAATGGCTTCATTTAGGTCTCTACTGAAGAAGCTAACAAAATACTATCAAATATTAACACATATAATTTATATATTTTACTCTAATATCTATTAAACAATTCTGCTTACTCTATATAGAGTGATAAAATGGTGTGAAACTCTTTCTGAAATTTAACTCACAGGATACATCTTTACATTTCCCCCTGCTCCATCATTATAGCTTTAAGTTCTTTTTCTACTGTTCTTGTGCCAGTGCCATCACAGTGACATTGCTGTTAATACTTACATTGCAGCTGAGATATTCCAAAAAAAAGAAAAAAAAAGAATAAATCTCATTGGTCCCGTATGCAATCATTCATTAAAAAGAAAAACAAAAACAGATCTGAGTTTACCAAATGGAAATAAATTTAACTACATATATGAATTAAGGAAGTTCCTCCTCTCGAGAAACTAATAATTTAAAAAATGAGATTATAAAATAGCCTCAAAATCACCACAACTCTTTTCTTCAATTTCTTTTAGTGCAATGTATGCCTAACTACTAGAAGTTTGCATGCCAACTGCATATGTAAATCAGGAAGAAAATATCCAACATTTCCAAAGACAAAATTATTACCTATTTAGTGTCGTATGACATGGTTCATCTACAGTAGCATGTATCAGAGTTTAATTCCCTTTTAAGATGAATAATATTTCATTCTAGGTGTATACCACATTTTGTTCATTTATCTGTTGATGGGCACTTAGGTTGTTTCCACCTTTTTGTAATTGTGGATAATGCTGCTATAAAACTTGCTGTACATGTATCTTCTTGAATCTCTGCTTCTAATTTTTTTTAATGTATGATACCTAAGAGTAGTTTTTCCTCAATAAGTTTAACATAGAATTATCGGGAGTTCCCTGATGGTGTAGTGGCTTAAGGCTTCGGCGCTGGTGCTGCCAGCGCTGCGGCCTGGGTTCGATTCCCGGTCAGGGAGCTACCCACATACCAAAAAGCAAAAAAAAAAAAAAAAGAAAAGAAAAGAATTATCACTTGATTCCTTGATCAAGTGGTAATTGTATCTATACTTTTTGAGGAACCAGCAAAGTTTTCCATGGTAACTATACTATTTTACATCCCTATAAGCAAAACACAAGAGTTTGAATTTCTCCACATTCTCACCAACACTTATTTTTTGTTGTTTTTTATAGCAGCTATCCTAATATGTGTGAAGTGGTGTCCCACTGTGGTTGGATTTGTATTCCCCTAATGACTTGTGATATTGAGCATCTTTTCATGTGCTAATTATTGGCCTTTTGTATAACTTCTTTGGAAAAATGTCTATTTAAACTCTTTGGACATTTTTAAATCAGGTTTTTTATTTTTGTTTTTGTTCTTGTTGAATTTTAGTTCTTCAAATATTCTGGATATTAATCTCTTATCAGATATATGCCTTGCAAATATGTTCTCCTGTCCAAGTGCTGTCTTTTTACTCTCTTGGTAGTGTCCTTTGATTCCTTTCATTCTCCTTTTAAACTTGAAATTAAATAATTGCTACCATATGTATTTTTTATTTTCCAATTCTATTCAAAATGATCATAAACATGTTAAATATTATTATATATATTGCAAAGTGTTAAACATTTCAATTTCAATAATGTTTCATTTTTAAAAATACTTTCTATATGACTATAATGTAATTGCCAATATAGTTTAGTCAAGTTCTGGAGAAGTGATTTCTGTACACAATAAACAATACGTAGCAAAAAATTAACCTTTGACCATCAGACTTACCATCTGATTCAGGCACTCTCTTTGAGGCCCAATGAGACTGTAAAAGAAACTTCATGCTTTGGAAATAGAAGGAATCAATGGCCTGCTTGTTACATTACTGCCTATGTTGAAACACAACAGCCTGAGGTAATGTATCTGGAGGGAGATGATTGTGTTCACATCTGGGTTCTGCCACTTTCTTGCTGTGGAACTCAGCAAGGCTACTTAATGTCTCTGTATCTACGTTTCTTCATATGTAAAATGGTGGCAAATTCTAGGACTACCTCATAAAACTGTTTTAAGAATTACTACAAGTTAAAAATCTTTGAAGTACTAGAAATATTATTTGACACAAAATATACACCAGTAAGTTCCTGATAAATACAACTGCTAACTAAAAAATATCGCTGTATCTTTCATAAATATTTTATTATTAGTGTCTATGACTCATTAATTAATGAGTCTACATTAAGTAATCAACACCTCCCAGTGTGATTAAGAAATATTATACATCAAGTTGACAATGCACTGTAGAATTGTATGCCTGAAACCTATGTAATCCTTGCTAACAGATGTCACCCCAATAAGTCTAACAATAAAAATGAATTAAAAAAATATTTAAGTTTCTGTGGCCCCATAGATTGAGTCTTTCCTACCAAATATTTCAGAATTACTATGAAGTAGACAATTCACTCATCATTAATTAAAGAAATACCTACTAAGAATATAGAAGATGTTGAAAAGACAATTGTCTTTTACCTCAAGTAACCTTTAAAGTGGTTGTGAGAGATGAACATATTTTTATGTACAACTAAAAGTGAAGTAGAAACTTACAGTAGAGCATTTAACTCAGACTTTGAAGGACACGAGAAATGCAATCCAGGGGAAGTGACATCTAAGTTGACATCAGAAGGCTTTTTGGAGAGATTGCTTCCTGAAGAATTGAAGGAAGTTTCTAGGGACAGTAATGAAGGGAGAGTATTCCAAACAGAAGGTATATACAAATGAAGCTCAAGAACAAAAAAAAGTTTGATACATAGAAAAAGCTGAGAAGACAACATGACTACTATATATAAGAGGGGAGGGAAGAGGTTGAAGACAGAATGCTAAGAAATTAACGTAAATGAAAGCCCTGAAGTGTCCAATAAACCACTTTAAGTATTTTAAATTGCATCTAAACATTAATGTCAGCGCAGTGACAGAATCAAATTTTCACTTTTTAAATAAAGAAAAGCATTAGAAGAGAAAATATGAGAGGCAGGAAGACACTCTACAAAGTTAATGTAGAAACCTACACAATAACTTAGTAGAGGGTCTTTCTGCCTTTTTGGAGAATAGCAATGGCAAAAGGGAAAGAGAAAAGTGAAAGTTCTATGAAGATACTGTAGAGACAAACTGATTACCGTATTTTGCTGTGTATAATGCATACTTACTTTGCCCAAATTTGTCAGGTAAAAATAAGGATGTACATTATAAAAGAGTAGCACTAATTAGATAAATATATAAATGTTTTTTTATCCTTTTGTTTATACTTGTGAGTTAAAGTATAACTCCATAAATTAATAACAATATCCATATGTAAACTAATATGCTGGAATATGGTGATAGGTTTTTATATAAAATTTTTTGTACCTGTTCTTCCATTTTGTAATCTTTTGTTACATAAAATTTCTTGTACCATAATGTTGAAAATAAATGCAAAAATTTGTTTATAATAAAAAAAATACCTAAATATAAACAAATAAAAAGTTGAATTAAAAAAATTAAAATCAATTATTTTTTTTTCCTGAAAGTTTGGGACAATAACATGGGTGCACATTATACATGGCTAAGTACAGTAGGATGAAAAAGCTGGAAGTATCAGTGACACTTCCAGGTTTCTGGCTTGAATATAGAATGTGTGATTGTTGTAGAATGGTAAATAAGCCATGATATGTTTATGTGGCCTGAAACATAAAGGAAGAGTGATGTGGCAAAAGAGGTTGATTGGTGCCAGATCAAGTTTGGCTATAAGTAAAGTTAAGGTTTTGTCATGTTATTCTAAATGAAATGGGAAACCATGGGGAGCTTTATTTTTTATACAACTTATTCTCATGACATTAAATAAATGAAAATAAAGACTCTGAGTAATTCTTACGTTCCCTGTGTATGGCTGGTTAGTCTGTGTACTGCTCAAATCCAGAGCATGCAACTCACATAGTTTATAACACAAATGGTACTGTTCAAGCCATACAAAGCAGAACAGCCATCCTTGACAGAACATGCTATATGGTTGTCTACTTTGTTGTATGTGAATATCTTTCCTTGCAGTAAAATAATGAACAACTCTAGAGCAGAGTTTATGTTTTATGTATTTTTTTAATATCTCAAGTTACCCAGTACAGTTCTGAATACAAAGCTAGCTCTTGTTAAGTAACTTGCTGTCTTCAGTCTAGAAACCAAAATTCATTTTACTACTCTAAGTACTTCATATTCTATCACAGAGTAACTCAATTACACTTGTCAACTTTAATAGATTATTTTATTTCTATAATAAGATATTACATTTACATGGCTATATTTTTACTGAAGCAAGTCTAATGACTGATAAATTTTATACATGTTCTCATTTTTTTCACTAGTCATTTTTTACTTGAATATATGTAGTGTTCCTTCCTTGCACACTTTTAGAATATAAATTTTCAGGCCTTGATTTTGTTTCTTTCAGACTTTATTGTTATGTACCAATGGCCACTATCCCTGCATTTAATTAAGGAACCACAAATTTTGGTACCACATAATTATTTGTTTTATATTCTGGGAAATACTTTTTCACTGTCATGATTAGCAAGGAAGTCAATTATGATTTTAGATATTATATTCCCTACAACTAAAAGTCTTATGAATCATAGAAACTATATATATTCTATATAAAAATTTTATATAAAAAGTGTGTGTGTACACACACACACACACACACACACACACACACACACACTTTTTATGTCTGCTTCAATGCTGCCTGTTGGTGGGTGAGGCTTGTGATGGCTGGCATAATTTTCACTGCCCTGGAATCATAGCTATGTTAAGGAATCATGGCGTGGAAAAGGGGCAATATTAGTATTACTGTGATTTGAAGATAGATATTTTGGATTCATGTAGAATTACATTGTAATGGTAAATAATTCAAGAAACTCTTATCATCAAGTATAATCTACTTCCCCTTTTAATATTCTCATTAATTAAAGGATCTTCTGACTTTTGTCTATGGTTTACTGTGAAACTCAGTTGTTTATGAGTGAAGGAATACCACACCTGAAATGTCATTTTTGAGTAGGAAAGTGTAAGAGAAAGATGTGAGTGACACCATTGACTCACTGAGGCAAAACAACTAACAACTTTGCTAACAGGGCAAGGAAGAACAGTATGTATCTGTTTACTTATTTAATATAGACACATATAGCATTTACCATTTACTAATGAAAACTGGCCTATTGCCAGGTTTAGAATGCATTACCAAAGTGTGTAAGCTGCTGAATCCACATTATTCTACAATTAACATTACTGTAGCCATCTTCTATAATTATTGTATTAAACCAAAATTTTATTAATTCTCCCAGAGCCACCATCTGACTCTCCACTAGGTAACTACCATCACCATGTACACCCATATGTGAGATTTAAACTGAGTATGTAGAGTATATAAATTATGGCAAGTTCAATTTACATTATACTTTATATAAAATGATTGGAACTTACATGTTTATAATAATCACATGAAGAAATGTAAAATGGGCTTGTACTATAATTTTTAAATGAACATGTAAGTTCCATATAGCCAAACCTTTATTAGCAGCTAAAACCCGTCTCCTGTCTCCAAAGTCCCATATATCTAGATTGCTTATCATAGTCATTAAAACATTACTGTCCCAGACACATTATAACCTAAGCACTTTTCGAGAGTGAAGTAAGTACTTTTCTCTGCTTTTGTATCCTCTATTTTTATTAATGAATGCTGCTAATGTACCTAAGCAAACAGAAGCCTGAGAGTCATCTTGAACTCATCTCTCTCCTCACCAGATGCTGCACATCTTACTAAGACCTGCAGATCTCTTATCTAGTGTGACTTCTATAGCAAAAATGGATACCTGGTATTTCTGATGTAGTTTTAATCTTCCCCAACATGCTATGAAGATCATTTTTCTAAAACATAAAATGGATCTATCATTTCTCTCATTAAAACTATTCAATGACTTTCTGTCAATTTCAGAATGAATTCAAACTTCAGATGAAGTCCTTCATAATGAAGCTTATTTTTCTCTCTGACCACTTGTTTTCCTCTACCTTACCATATTACCCCAAGAAGTTCCAGCCATATGTAAACATTTGCCTTTTCTATCAAATACATAACACATTTTCTCTTGACTCTGTGCCTTTACACATTGTTTCTTCTACCTGAAAACAGTTTTCCCATTTTCTTTATCTGGCTAACTCCTAAAAAATTCTCCTAAAGGTCTCCCATAAGCAGTGCCCCTTATTTCCAAAGCTTGTCTTAGGTACCCTTCCTATGTGCTTCATATGTCTATCTTTACAAACTTACTGAACAGTGTTTTATTTAATTATATGTGTCTAAATGACCAAATAAGTTTATTGAGAACAGTCCACACTTTCTATTGATAGTTCTGCATAATCAGTGTCTAAGTATTTATCTGGCACTTGCATACTCAATATCTACTCAATGATGAATGAACAAATTGTGAAAATTAATGTGTAGAGAATAAATAGGATGTTTCTAAAAGGATTGTCTGCTCTAAAAGGTTTCATGACTAACATCTGAAGAAAAACACTTTTGTAAGGCAGTCAGTTAAAAAAATATATCTTCCAATAAATTACTTTCTATTTTATCCATACTCCACCAGCTCTAAATTTTTAAGATATTTTACTCTAAAAGATATACATACAAAGATAATTATTAAGAGCCATGAATTAGAGAGGACTGAATATAATGAGGAACACAGGTTAATAATAGTTGCTGCAAAAAAACTTTCAACATAGCACTGAGTTTTCTGGCAACAAAAGTAAAAAAAAAAACTTTGTGAAGTGAAAGGAAGTGAGAACATTTTTTTTTTCTGAAATTTTATACTGAGGACTAGCTTGACATATAATAGTTAATGAAGGCTGGTTGAATAATGGTCTGTTTTTATAGAAAAATTAACAACAAAATGGATAATGTCTTCAATGACAGATCTAAGCTGGGAAAATTAACTTCTTTTAAAATAAGTCCTCAATTTAAAAATTAAAATGATGATATATTATTTTACTAATTCTACTAACACATTTTTATGACAAACTAATATAATCCAGCCAATGCCCAATATTTAATAGTAATTCTAACTTGACACAGAGATGGAATATATATAATAGAGGTTCCTAAAGCCTCTCCCAGAAAACACAATTGAACGGCCGTCCAGGAGCCAAGAAAGAGGACCCTGAGAGACAAACCAGCTGTTGAGAAATCCACAAATCGCAAGTAAACACCTGAAGGCTGGCGAGGAAGGGGCGAGTCGGGGAGAGGGAAGGGAGCAGAGACGGACCACGTGGGACGTGATCCCTGCTGACTATTCGGAGCTGCGCAGTTTGGGGGAGGGGAGAGAGACTGGGGAGCTGGGGATGGAAGGAGTTTGGGAGCCAGCCTATGGAACTTTTGAGTGGTAGAAGGGCTGAGCGAGGACTATGAACTGCAAAGATAACACCCCAGTTCTAAGCCCCCTGGAGACCTACACAGGGCTGCAGTTCCTGTTGCCAGCCTGCTGCAAAGGCAACCCTGCTGTCTCAGGCCAGGCCCACAGCTTTGGACTTATGGAGCCAGCACTTCCTCATGCACCCCAGAGTTCTGAAAGCAGTGTGAGCCTTTAGACAGCCAGGTACTGAATCAGGGCTGGGAAGAAAGACTGATTTTCCCCAGCAAAGGGCCGAAAGCCTTTTGTTGGCCTCTCCCCAGGATATATGTGCATAGCCTCCAAACGCAGCAGGAGATCAGAAACAAGAAACAAACAACCCCCTCTCCCGCAAAACTTGACCCCCAGCACCACCTAGTGTCTGCCTTGCAGCAAGACACCACAAAAGCAATAATCTGGGCACTGAACACAAAGTCCTCATGTCAAAGAGGAAGAACCCAGCGGACAGGATGAATCCCTTAAAAACTAAAACTCCTCAGAAAGAACATGAAATTCACCTAGAAGATAGCATGTTACAACTGGAAGGGACTCACTTAAGTGACGGAGAATTTAAAGCTGCCATTCTAAAGGCTGTGAGAGAAATGAAAACCTATTGGCAGAACACCATAGCTGAGATAAATAACATAAAAAAGGATATAAACGACATAAAAAAGGAACTCTGTGAACAAAAAGAACAATTTAACAAAGAAATTCAAAACATAAGAAAGAT
>PVJL010021684.1:0-10243 GCA_004026885.1 Lyroderma lyra | reverse complement strand
TTGAGTTAGTTTTAGCATATGGTGAGAGTTCACAGCTCAGATTCATTCTTTTGCCCATGGTTTTCCAGTTTTCCCAGCACCATCTACTGAAGAGGCTTTCTTTGCCCAATTACATATTCCCACTTTTTTATCAGAAATTATTTCTCCATATATTTGTGTATTTATTTTGGGGTTTTCAATTCTGTTCTACTGGTCTGTGTGTCTGTTTTTCTGGCAATACCAAGCTGTTTTTATTATGAATGCTTTGTAGTATCAATTGAAACCAGGAAGCATGATAACACCAGGCTTATTCTTTTTATGTAGTATTGCTTTGTTGATTTGAGGTCTTTTGTGGTTCCATACAATTCTGATAAATTTTTATCTATTTTGTGAAAGTATGTTTGTGGGATTTTGATGGGAATGACATTAAATCAGTAAATTGCTTTGGGCATTATTGCCATTTTAACAATATTAAGTGTTCATATTTATGAATGTGGAATATCTTTCCATTTCTTTGTGTCTTCTTCAATTTCTTTCAAAAGTGTTTTGTACTTTTTTGTGGATGAGTTTATCACTTTCTTTATTAAGTCAATTCCCAGATATTTCATTCTTTTTGTTGTGATCACAAATGGTATTGACTCTCTCATATCTTTTTCTAAAGATTCCTTTTTTTGTATATAAAAATGTTGATTTTTGTACCTTGATTTTATATCCTTCAACTTTACTCTATCCATTTATTGTTTCTAATAGTTTTCTGGTAGTGTCCTTAAATTTTTCTATAGAAAGGATCATGTCATCTGCAAATAGTGACAGTTTGACTTCTTCTTTCTCAATTTGGATACCTTTTATTTCTTTCTCTTGCCTGATTGATCTGACTAGAACTTCCAGTGCTATATTGAATAGCAGTGGTGACATGGAGGCATCCCTGTCTTGTTCATGATTTTAGGAGTATGGACTTCAGGTTTTCCCCATTCAGTATGATATTAGCTGAGGGTTTATCATATATGGCCTTTATTATGTTGAGGTTCTTTCCTTCTGCACCCATTTTATTAAGTGTTTTGATGATAAATGGATGTTGTATTATGTCAAATGCTTTTTCTGCATCAATTGATATGATCATATGATCTTTATCTATTATTTTGTTTATGTGGTGTATCACATTGATTGATTTTTGTACATTTAACCATCCTTGTGCTCCTAGTATGAATCCCACTTGATCATAGTATATAATCTTTTTGAGGCATTATTGCATTTCATTTGCTAACATCTTGCTTAGGATTTTTGCATCTGTGTTCATCAGAGATATTGGTCTATAGTTTTCTTTTTTGGTGTTGTATTTACCAGGTTTAGGTATTAGGGTAATGTTGATCTATAGAATGAGTTAGGAAGTATTGCCTTATCTTCAATTTTTTGTAAGAGTCTGAGCAGGATAAGGATTAATTCTTCTTTGAATGCTTGGTAAAATTTGTTGGTGAGACCATTTGGTTTTGGGCTTTGCCTTTGGGGAGGTTTTGGATAATGATTTCAATTTCTTTACTATTGATTGATCTATGTAGATTATCCAGTTCTTGGTTCAGTCTAGGTAGACTATATTTTCTAGGAACTTGTACTTTTATTCTAGGTTGTTAAATTTAGTGGAACAAAGCCCTTCATAATATTTTCTTTTAATCCTTTGTATTTTTGTAGCATAAGTGGTAATCTCTCCCCTTTCATTTCTAATTTTGGATATTTGTGTCCTTTTCTTCCTTTCTTTGGTTAGTCTAGCCAGGAGTTTGTCAATTTTGTTGTTTTTTTCCCCCCAAAGAACCAGCTCTTATTGCATTAATTTTTCCTATTATCTTTCTTTTCTCAACTTCACTTAGCTCTACTCTAATTTTTATTATTTCTTTACTTCTGCTGAATTTGATGTTTTTCTCTTCTTCTTTTTCTAGTTCTTTTTAAGATGGGGTATTTACTTGTTTCTTAAAATAGATCTTTAATGACATAAATTTCCCTCTCATTACTGCTTTCGCTGTTTCCCAATAATTTTGATGTTGTATTTTCATTGTCATTATTTTCTGTGTATTGTTTAAGCTCTTCTTTTATTTGTTCTTTGAAACATTCACTTTTTAATAAGATGTTGTTTAATCTTGATGTATATGTGTTGTTTTGTGTGCTTTCTGTTTATAGTTGACCTCCAATTTCAGAACTTTGTGGTCTGAGAATACACTTGGTATAATTTCAAATTCCTTGAATTTGCTGAGGCTACGTTTATGGCCCAGTACATGGTCTATCCTTGAGAATATTTCATGTGCACTAGTAAAAAAGGTATAAACTTTTTTTTTGTCAGATGAAGTGTCCTGTAAATGTCAATTATGTCCAATTCTGTAACGTATAATTTAAAGCTGATATTTCCTTATTTATTTTCTGTTTGGGTGATCTGTCTATGGCTGTTAAGGGGGTGTTCAGGTCTCCTACAATGACTGTTTTTGTCAGTTTCTCCTTTCAGATCTGTTAGTAGTTGCTTTGTATATTTTGTGCTTCCTGATTGGTGCCATATATATTAATTAGTGTCAAGTCTTGTTGTTGTATTGACCCTTTTATCACTATGAAGTGACATTTTTGTTTTCTGTTATATTTTTTAACCTCAATTTTGTTTCATTAGATATCAGTATGGCAATTCTTGGTTTTCTCTGGATACCACTTGCTTGGAGTATTGTTTCCCATCCTTTATTCTGAGTCTGTGTTTGTGCTGATGGCTCCTTTGGAGACAGCATGTGGATGGGTTTTGTATTTTAATCTGGTGTGCTACTGTGTGTCTTTTTATTGGTGAGTTCAATTTATTAACATTCAGAGTGATGATTGATATATGAGAATTTCTTATGACCATTACTTCTTTCTTTTTTCATTTTTATTTCTTTTTTGTTGTCTCAACTCTATTCCATTTATTCTGTTGTTTTCTCCCAGGTAGAAGAACCTCTTTCAGTATTTGAAATGCCAGCCTCATGCTGGAGAATTCCTCTCAGCTTTATTCCCCCTTCATATCTGAAGAATAATTTTGCTGGATAATTTATCCTTGGCTGGATGTTTCTCTCTTTTAATATTTTGAATATTTGTTTCCACTCCCTCTTGGCTTGTAGAGTTTCTCCTGAGAAGTCCAATGCTAACCTGATGGGTTTTCTTTTAATGGTTATAGGTTTTTTTCCCCCTGACTGCCTTAAGAATTGCTGCTTTGTCTTTGGTTTTTGACATCTTCAGTATTAAGTGCCTTGGAAAAGATCTGCTGGAGCCCACGTAGCTAGGGGTCTAGTTTTCATCTTGAATGTGGGGTTCCAGATCTTTCCATAGGCTTGGGAAGTTCTCATCTACTATTTGTTTGAGTAAGTTCTTTATAGAGTTTTATTCTGCACCTTCTGGTGTTCCGATTATTCCAATGTTGTTCTTTCTAGGAGTCAGGTTGTTCTTTTAGAATTCTTTCATTTCTTTTGACTCACAAGTGTCTCTCTTCTTCCTTTTGTGTTTCTGTGTCCTAATCTTCCATATCACTAATTCTTTCCTCCATCTAGTTGGCCCTGTTTCCTATGGTAGTTAGTTCATTTCTAAGTTTTTTTTATTGTGTTATCTTTAGAATTTATATTTTATTCTTTTCTATAGTTTCTATTTCTTTGCTAAAATGTTCCTTTTGCTCACAGATTTTTCTGTTTGAGTTCATTTATCTGTAAGTATTCCGCCAACATTCTTTCAGCTCCCTGAGTGTCTTAAGAATTGAACCCTTGAATTCTGTGTCACTTTGATAATGGATTTCTAGATCTATAAGTTCTTTTCCTGGAAATTTTTCAATTTTTGCTGAGCATCTTTGAATCCTAAGGTACTCATTGTATTTGATGTGTGTTCTCTCCCTCGCCCTCCCCCTGGGCATGAGGACTTCTTCCCTGACTGATATAGAGTGGTCTTTCTTTCTCTGCCTAGTTAGTGTTGTTGTAACATCTTACAATATTTTCTCTTGGTTATTTAGTCTCCTATTTCTGGGAGCTTTCTTGCAAGGTGGGCTTCTCTTCTTCTGACCCAGTAGCCTTGGTCTCAATGTGCATCCTCTTGGAAAATGTGGACAATGGCTTTGAGATCAGTGCAGGAAAAAGCTGCTGTGACTCTGTTTTGGAGTTTCCCTGAGCCCTACTTCCAGTTTCTGCAGGTGTGGGGTTTATTTGAAAGGGAGCAGGTATTTTGGCTTTTTTTTTTTTAGCTCACTGTAAAGCAGAAAGTAGGTGGAGCTGTGGTGGTGGTGGGGAGGAACAAGCTTTGGGAGAGATTTAGGGGAAGCTGCCAGATTCCACGTCTGTGGTATCTGCCTTTGGGTGGAGGGAATGTGGTTTGCATCTGCCTTGTTTCCTGTGGTCACTTTTATGGGTGCTGACTTCCTTGCACATAAACCTGGTTGTCAGGGATGCCCATGCAGGACAGGCATGAACTCAGTGTGGGCTGGGCATGTGCACGGATTGGGTTGGGTGTGGGTTGAGCACATGCTGCCAGCTCAGCCTTTGTCTTTTCTCCTAAGCCTGTGTTTTACCCAGGGCCATCTTTTATTCTGGTCAGCATTTTCATGGCAGCCAGCTCTGAGTTTCAAAACTGCCCAGAGCTGATTTGTAGTTGTAGCACTGCACTGCAGCTGGGAACCTAATCTCCAGGCAGATGTGATCCTTTGTTCAGCGTCTAATCCACACCAGGGTACATTGCTCTGGTTGGGGACCTAGCATGCTGCGGCTTGGTTGGATTTCAACTCACTCAGGGTCTCACAGGGTTTCAGCCTGCCCAGGATCATGTTGCTCTTCTAACAGTGTCCCCTGGTTCCCACCTCATTCCTCATTCTACCAGTCCCAGGTCACATTCTGCAGCCCTGTCTCTGTTTTGCTCCCTGCCTCCTCTCCCATTCGCTCTCCTTTTTCTGACCTTTAGGTGTTTTCTTGTGATGTGTGGACCTCTCAGCTGAGGCTGTGCCACTCAGAGTTTTCCCCATTGGATCCTTGTTGTTCAATTGTATTTTCCAGGAGAGGTTTCAAGGGTCTTGTCTCTCACTACCATCTTAGGTTAACTCCAAATACATATTTTTTAATGAATAAATTCAAGGTTTTTTTGGACCCCCCTCATATAGGAGGAAACTTTTTGTATGATATTCAAGTTGAACTGATATAAATACAAATTCCTGTTATAACTTTAGGATGCTAAAAGCAGTCCTCATGGTAAACACAAACAAAATATCTATAGAATAATGTACATAAAAATAAATGAGAATCTAAACATGTAACTAATAAACTAAAGAAAAATAAACAATAAAAAGTAAGAGAAAATGAGTTATCGGGCATATAGAAAACAAATAGCAAAATAACAGAATTCCCTCCATATCAGGAATTACTTTAAATGAATTAAACAAATCAATCAAGATTGGTTTGTCTAATGGAGAAGAAAACCCATTAGAGGTTTGTCCAATGGAGAAAAGATAATCTAACTACATGTTGCCTATAAGAGACTGACTTTATCCGAAGACACAAATAGTTTTTCAATGATAGGACACAAAAAGGTATTAGATACGTATATTGTAATAACCAAACCAAAACAAAAACAAACAAAAAACTAGGGTGTTTATACTAATATCAGACAAAATAGACTTTAAATAAAAAATGTTTAGAAGACAAAGGAGATTATATATTAGTAACAATATCAATAGACCAAGAAGATGTAACAATTATAAACTTTATCATTTAATAACTGTTCAACAAAATACAGATGAATATGAAGCCGAACTTGACAGAATTAAAAATAAAAGTAGAAAGTCTCTCAATAATAGTCAAAGAGTACAATATCCTACTTTCAATAATGGATAGAACTATATAGAAGGTAAGTAAGATAATAGAAGATTTGAGTAATACAAAAAACAACTGGATGTAACAAATATATTCAAAACATCTACCCCAAAAGAAAAGGCTACATTGTATGTTAGGATAAAAATTAAGTCTCAAGAAAACTGAAAAGATAGATATCACACAAACTATCTTCTCCAATCACAATGGGATAAAGTTAGAAATTAATAAACAACACACTTTTTAAAAATCAGTGGGTGAAAGAAGAAATCACAAGGGAAAATTAGAAAATATTTAGAGACAAATGAAAAGGAAAATAAAGCATACCAAAATTATGGGATGCAGTCGAAGTGGTACAACAATGATTTTGCAGAAATTTATAGCTGCAAATGCTTACATTAGAAAGGAAGAAAGATCTCGAATCAACACTTGAACTGTACAAGTTAATGAATATAATGAGAAGAAGCAAAACTAAATTCAAGACTATTGTAAAGAAAGAAATAATAAATATTAGAGCAGAGATATACAAAATAGACAGCAGAAAAACAATCAAGAACTCAATGAGGAGGTGGAGGATTAAGATGACACATGAGAGGACATCTCTGAAACATCTCCTGGAAATTACAAACTGACCAGCCAAAATTTGACAAGGGAATCCCCAAGTGACATAGCCTCAGCTGAGAGATCCACCCACTGCAAGAAAGCAGCTAAAGGTTAGAGAAAGGGAAGCAAGTGGGAGAAAAGGGAAGGAGACAGTGTGGAGATGGGGCTGTAATGGCCTGGGGCTGGCAGAAGGACAGAGGAGGGGGCTGAGGGAAACAGACTGAAGCGCAGCACGATCTCGGCTGGGCAGAGGAGAGGGCAGTGGAAGCCCAGGGAGGGTATGAGATAAAGTAGCACCCAGCCCCCAGCTCTGATGCACTCCCAACAAAGGGCCAAGCTTGCTTGATGACACACAGCCACCTGAACTTCCCAGCACTCCTGACGGAGGGCCAGGCTTGTACTGCAGGGCATGCCAGGCACGGCTGGGCACTCACCTGATGGAGGAGTGGGCTTATGCTTCAGAGAGCACCCGCCCTGGCCCTGGGTGCTCCTGATGGAGGGACGGGCCTGTTTCACAGCTGAGCCAGCACCCAGGGTAACAGGCAACCTCAGGACAAAGAGCAGCCATGGACCACACTGCCCCCACCGCTAGGCAGAAACTGTGAACACGGAGACTGGCTGCTTCCCCTCGATCTTTCCTGAAACACCATCACCCTGTGCCTCAAACAAGCCCTGAGTCTTCCCTAATGAACTCTAAGCCCCCACCATGTGTATCTGTGCAAATTAAATCCACGATGAGTACCACCGCATACCTGTCAGGATGGCCATCATCAATAAATCAACAAACAAGTGTTTGCGAGGAGGAAAGGGAAGCCTTGAGTACTAGTGGTGGCATTTCATCACTGTCTTCACCACCACATGTGGGCCTTGAACCTGCCTGTTCTGCATCACTGCCAATCCTATCAGTCTTGCCTCTCCTACCTCTCCAGTATCAATGTGGCTTCTTCTTTTTATCATTAGTTGTAGTTCAGCTCAGCTAGTTTTACGGTGGTTCTCAAGGGTGATTGGTTTATGATTTAGTTGAAATTTTATGTGGTTATGGGACATGACAAGCGCCGCATACTCTGCCATTTACATACTCTGCCATCTTGACTGGCAGTCCCTCCTCAAAGCTATTTTAACTGCTCTGCCATCAGTAATATAGCCTTTAGAGATCTGGACCTATGGACATCTTACAGAATAACCCACTACTTCAGTTCATTGACAACATCATATAGATTGGAATGGATGAGCAGGAGGTGGAAAGTAAGCTAGAGGCTTTGGTAAAACTCATGCACTGCAGAAGGTGGTAGATAAACCTCACAAAGATTCAGGGGATGATGACTTCAGTGAAGTTTTTAGGGGTCCAGTGATTTGGAGCATGCAGGGACAACCCCTCCAAAGTAAAAGTCAAACTGCTGTATCTTGCGTCCCTCACTGTAAAGAAAAAAGCATACTGCTTGGTCAGTGTCTTTGAATCTAACAACATATTTCATAGCTAGGTATATGATTTGGCCTACATTCTGGGTAGCACAGAAGGCTGCCAGCTTTGAGTGGAGCCTGAGAGTAAGGACACTGCAGCATGTCTAAGGCATGGTACAATCAGCCACCACCCAGCAGACCTGAAGGTAATGGAGGTGTCACTGGTGGGAAAAAATGCTGTGTGGAGCTAAAAGCAAACAACAGTGAGAGAATCAGAGGAGGCCTCTGGGGTTCTGTAGTAAGGCCATGCCATCCACAGCAGAGAAATATACCCTCTTTTTGAAAAAGCTTTGGGTGTGTTATTGGGAGCTGAAAGACAAAATGTTTGATAATGTGATTATAAATTCCATGAGTTGGGTTCTCTTTAACTCACCAACTCATAAACTAAACAGGCCCAGCAGAAGTCTGTGATAAGATGCAAATGGCACTCCTGGGCTTGAGTCTGAATCATGTGTTAACATCCACCAGAAGGGACATTGAACAACAAAACAAAGTGACATTAACCAGCCTTCCTCACCCGTCAACCCGGGACTGGCAGGATGGGCACATGAGTCAGGAGTGACTGCGGTGGCAGAAATGAGGCTACATATGGACCAGCAGCATTGGCTCCCACTTACTAAGGCTAATTATAGCACTGTTGCCTCTGAAGTTCCTATTTGTCAGCATTAGAGACCAATTCTGAGCCCTGACTGTATCTTCAGTGACCAACTAGCCTTCAAATGATATATTGACTTCCTTGAGCCCCTTCCATCCTTGGAGTGACAGAGAGTCATCCTCACAGCGACAGACACCTATTCCATGTGTGGGTTTTCCTTTTCTGTCCCCAAAACTTCTGCTAGCAGCATAGTCTGGGGACTATTGAAATGCCTGATCCAGTCTTAGAACTGCACAGTGTCTCACCGACAGTGCAAGGAGTGCAGGCAGGGCCATGACCATGGGGTCTACAGGTCATAACACATCTGTACCATACAGGGGCTGCTGGCCACACAGCATGCTGGATAGGCCAGCTGAAGGTGATAGTGGAGCACTAGCTTTGAGGAAACTCCTGGAAGGGGTGGGGTTACATCATC
Source organism: Lyroderma lyra (assembly GCA_004026885.1). Classification (NCBI taxonomy): domain Eukaryota; kingdom Metazoa; phylum Chordata; class Mammalia; order Chiroptera; family Megadermatidae; genus Lyroderma; species Lyroderma lyra. The sequence continues at coordinate 1,296 of PVJL010021684.1, read as the reverse complement.
CAGAATGAAGCATATTTATTGACCCAGAGACCTCTGTATGGTGCCGAGTTCCCAACAGAAAGAGTGTGTGGGTCGAGGACCGAGGGGTGGCAGCAGGTGTGGCCCCAGTTACCATCATCATTTAGAGTCACCCACTGGGGCATGCTGCATTTCCTGTCTCCACAACTCTGGGTTCTGCAGTGTAGGTGGTCTTTGTTCCCCAAAGGTGGGCATACTTAAAGGGGACATTGAACTATATACATTGTTAGTCGCCAGGGAAGTGTGGACTCTGTGTGCCTAGAGACCAGCAGGTGAGAAGAGGTTTCCCTTTTCTGGAGTCAGGAATAATTGACCCTGATCCACAGGAGGGGATGGTCACATAATGTCACACAATGTCACACAATGGGGGTGGAAGGAATGTGTGTAGAACAGCTGATAGACTTGGGTACCCCCTGGGTCCTGTAAGTGGACACATGCAGCAACCAAGCCTGAGAAGAGTTTGAATTCCAAGGACCCAGGCCCCTCAGGTAGGAGGTTTGGGTCACATCCCCCAGGGAAGCCACAAGGGCCCCTGTGCTCTGCAATCGACAACAGCATTTGTGCAGAGGCCCTGCTTCCCACGGGCTGTTCCTAGACAATGACTGGGACACTAAGGGAGGCCATTCCTGAGAGACAGGGACTCCTCTGATGGCCACTTGTGGCCAGAGGACTCTCCTAGGGTCTTGCTCAACTACACTTAGATTGCCTGGCGGTGATCTAAAATATGTCTAAGGAACCTTCTCTCCTTCTGACCATCACACTTGTATCCCAGTCTGCTGGCTCTCCCAGATTTTCTGGCTCCTTCTCCATAGTCTCTGATGGTGCTTCTCGTAAGAACCTGACTAATAAAACCATTTTCATCTGTGTACCAACAACCTATTACTTATGCTATATTGTGACCAAGTTAGTGGCTTTCCTCTTAATTCCTCTACTTAATTTCTTCCGTTCAGCTGAGATTTTTATTTTTATAACAAACACATCAGCAACAGGAACTCTTACACATTCCTGGTAAAAGTTGAACTTGGCCCAAGCACTTTAGAAATCAAAGGAGTGTCATGGAGTCTGGTTGAAGCACACACCCCACAGAGCCCAGCAGTCCTGCTCCTGACCACCCTCTCTGGGGAGGTTCTTGCCTTGTCCCCCAGGTGACATGTACACTGATGCTTATGACAAAAACTGGAGTAACCACTTACACATTGACAGGAAAATAGCAAAATTGTGGTATAATCATAAAATGTAGAACTTCAGCAGTAAAAATGGATGAAGGACAGCCTCACA
>PVJL010021683.1:0-10248 GCA_004026885.1 Lyroderma lyra | reverse complement strand
TTTTTTTTTTTTTTTTTTTTTTTTTTTTTTTTTTTTTTTTTTTTTTTTTTTTTTTTTTTTTTTTTTTTTTTTTTTTTTTTTTTTTTTTTTTTTTTTTTTTTTTTTTTTTTTTTTTTTTTTTTTTTTTTTTTTTTTTTTTTTTTTTTTTTTTTTTTTTTTTTTTTTTTTTTTTTTTTTTTTTTTTTTTTTGTATTTTCAAGTCTAGAATTTCCATGTGGAGTTTGCATATTTTATTTTATATTTTTAAAGAGAATACAGCATTAACATTTATTTATTTTATATTTCAAAATAATTTTTATTTTAAAATTATATTTGACATACAATATTATAGTAGTTTTAGGTGTACAACACAGTGATGAGACATTTATAAGAGGGCAGGCTGATAAATTTTGACTTTACTCTATATTTTTTGTTACATTAGACATATCTGGATATAACCGGTTCTGTGTAGTCACATGGTATCTCCCCATCATCATTCTTGACTTTGCACACATAGGTGCTTACATTTTTCACCCAGTGCACATCAAAATGGAAGAGTTCAGCAAACAGCATAGTGCTATTGAATTCTTTTTTTTGGGGGGGGGGGGACAGGGTAGTTCCCTGGCTGAGAATTGAACCCAGGCTGCAGTGTGGAGAGTGCCAAAGCCTAGCCACTACACCACCAGGGAACCCCTTGAATTCTTAACAGTGGAAAAAGTTTCCCTAATTTTTTTGAAATTTTTGAAAAAGACATGAGGACTTCTTAAAGAAGATCATTTAGAGGTGATGAAATTTGGATCCATCATTATGGCCCTGAGAACAAAATGTAGTCCATGTAATACTGCCATAAGGGATCACCTCAGCTGAAAAAATTCAAAATTCAGGCCTCAGCTGAATAAGGGAAGGTGATCCCTTATGATTATATTCCATGAGCTGTCTTTTGTTCATGGAGGTAGGTCATCAATTGGAGGCAAAATTTATCAGCCCACCCTCGTATACCTTATTTACAAGGTCATCACTCTGATAAATCTGGTTCCCATCTGACACCATACATAGTTACTACAATATTATTGAGTGTGTGCCCCATGATTATTTTGTAACTATGAGTTTGTACTTCTTAATCTCTTCCCCGCTTTCACCCACCCCTCCAATCCTCCTCTTTTTTGGCAACCATCAAGATGTTTTCTGTACCTATGAGGTCTGTTTCTGTTGTGCCATGTAAGTGGAATCATATGACATTTGTCTTTCTCTGCCTGACTTATTAAACCATGATATCCTTTAGGTCCAACCAGGTTGTTGTGAATGGCAATATTTCATTCTTTTTTATGGTTAATATTCCATTGTATATTTGTACCATCTCTTCTTTTTTACATTCAATATGATTTTATATTAATTTTAGGTGGTTAGAATAGTGGTTAAACATTTATATAATTTAAGAGGTGATCCTCCTGACTAGTCTAATACCCACCTGGCACTATACATAGTTATTACCATATCATTCCCTATGTTTTACTTTATATACCTATGACTATTTTATACCTACCAATTTGTAACTCTTGATCCTTCAACCTTTTCACCCTGCTCCCAATCCCCCTCCCAACCATCAACTCAATAAATCTAGTACCAATATGACATAGTTAATAATATTAGTGACTATATTTCTTATGCTATATTCTACATTCCCGTAGCTATTCTGTAACAACCAATTTGTACTTCTTAATTACTTCCCCCCTTTTCACCCACACCCCAACCCCCATCTCATCTGGTAAATATCCAAATGTTTCCATATCAATGAGTTTGTTTTTGTTTTGTTTGTTTATTCTGTTTTTTAGATTCCACATATAAGTGAAATCAAATTGCATCTGTCTTTCTCTGTCTGACTCTCCACTCAGCACAACACCCTCCATGTCTTTTGATTGGAGCATTTAATCCATTTAAATGGAAAGTAATTGTTGATAGATATGCAGCTATTGCCATTTTATTACTCATAATTTTGCTTCCACCCCCACCCCACCCCCCATCTTAAAGAAATCCCTCTAATATTTCTTGTAATACTTATTTGGTGGTGATGAACTCCTGTAGCTTTTACTTGTCTGGAAAACTCTTTATCTGTTCTCCAATTTTGAAAGATAGCCTTGCTGGATAGAATAATCTTGATTGTAGGTCCTTGCTTTTCATCACTTTGAATATTATGTGCCAATAGCTTCTGACCTACAGAGTTTCTGTTGAGAAATTAGCTGACAGTATTATGGGAGCTCCTTTATAAGTTACTAGTAGCCTTTCTTTTGCTGCTTTTAGGATTCTTTCTTTGTCTTTAACCTTTGCCATTTTAATTATAATGTGTCATGGCATGCGCCTGTTTGGGTTCATCTTGTTTGGGATTCTCTATGCTTCTGGGCTTGTATGTCTATTTCCTTCACTAGATTAGGGAAGGCGTTAGTCATTATTTCTTCAAATAGTTTCTCACTGTCTTGCTCTCTCTCTCTCTCTTCTCCTTCTTGTACCCCTATAATGCAAATGTTGCCACACTTGATGTTGTCCCAGAGGTCACTTAACTATCTTCTTTTTTTTTTTTTTCTATTCTGATTGGGTGTTACCTGCTACCTTGTCTTCCAAATCACTGATTTGATCCTCTGCTTTATCTAGTCTGCTGGTGATTCCTTCTATTGCATTCTTCATTTCAATTATTATATGTTTTTATTTCTGCTTTTTAAAAAATGCTTTCTATGTCCTTTTTTATGCTTACTATCTCTTTGTTAAAGTTTTCACTAAATTTCTTTAGTATCCTTATAACCATTGTTTTGAACTCTATCTAATAGGTTGTTTGTCTCCATCTCGTTTAGTTCTTTTTCTGGAGTTTTCTGCTTTTATTTCATTTGGGATGTATTTCTCTGTTTTCTCATTTTGGATGCCTTTCTGTGTTTGTTTCTCTGTATTAGGAAGATCTGCTGTGTCTCTCAGTATTGCTGGGTGGCCTTATGTAGTCAGTGCTCTATGGGACTGTGCAATAGTCTCCCTAGTTACCTGTGGTGGGTGCTCCTGTAGATTATAGTTTGGTGCTAGTGCTGTGCCTAGAGCTACTCAGCAAAAGTTCTAAAGCACAATGAGGCCAATCGCCTCCCACCTGTGGCCTGGTAGTTTTCCAAGAAAGATGGCAATGTAAATGAGGCTGGCTGCTCACCAGAGAAAGTGCCTCTAGGTTTGGATAGGGCAGGGTCCCAGTGAGTCAGCAGGATTGAGTGAGCAGAGCTCACCACACCAATCAGATTCAGAGTTGGCCATGTAAAGGGAGGGCACAACCCAGGAAAAATGATACCCATCTGCCAGCTGTAAAGGAGGAGGACCCCACTCGGTGAAGTGGCACGGTCCTCCAACTTTTGCTCCAAAGCCACACACCTCAGTCTGCTTCCTATATGCCTCCAATACCCACTGAATCACCATTTTTTCTACTGGAGCTCAGGGTGAGTGCCCACAGTCCCTGACTCTGTGTATGGACACTTTAAGAGCACATCTGGGTTTCTTGCAGCCTTCTATTCCACCCAGATGGTTGGAATCCTCACTGTTTTTCATAACTGGATGTTGTGGGGCTCCTCTTCCCAGTAGCGGTTCTCTGGGCTGGGGAGACTGGTGTGGGGCAGGTGTCTCACACTTCTCCAGGGGTAACCTCCAGGACTACAATATCTTTCCTGACTCTCAATCACCACATGGAGGTTTAAGGCCAGATAATTTCACATCTCTCCCTCTCCTACCAATTTTGATATGGCTTCTTCTTTGTATCCTTAGTTATAAAACTTCTCTTAGCTAGACTTCAGGTGGTTCTCCATGTTGGCTGTTCTATAATTTAGTTGTAATTTTAATGTGTTCATGGAATGAAGCAGGCACATTGTTTATCTACTCCACCATCTTGGATCTCTGTTTTTGTTTTTTCATAATTTAAATTATTTATCTGTTATGTTGTGGTGATTGTATTTTCCTTTAATTGTTTAAAAATAGTTTTAAAATTCTTTTATAATTTATAACAGATTCTTTGAAATATTTGCTAAATTCAACATTAGTCCCACCAATAGTTAGTTTCCATGAAATATTTTTTTTCTGATACTAGATGATACTGTCTTGTTTATTTGCATACTTCATAACATTTTGGTTAAAATAATACATTTTAGATAGCATAATACTGTAATAATTTTCCATTCTTATTTTGTTTCCCAAAGAATTATTAATTTGCTTGGAGTTAATCTATGAAATCTGTATCTTCTATAATTTGCAGCTTCTATTGTCTTTACTCAATTAAAGAAAAAAAACCAAAACTCTTAGTTTTAAAACCTGAGCTCCTAAATATTTCCCTTTACCTTTTTCCTCTCCTTTTGAGTCTCCAATGGTACATATGTTGGACCACTTGATACAATTACATTATGAGTCATTGAGTCTTTATTTTTTTGCAATCTATCTCTGTTCTAGTTTATAGGCAACCATCTTTAATTTTCTTTAACCTATATTCAAGAGTACTTTACTTTTATTCTGTTGTGTGCAACCTACTGTTAATCCTACCCAATAAATTTTGGATGTCAAATACTGTATATTTTAGTTCTAGGATTTCTGTTTGGCTTCCCCCCCCCCCCCCCCCCCCTTAAGTTTCTACATCTCTCCTGAAACTCAACATCTCTTTATTCATTATATAAATATTTCCCTGTGGATTTTTTCATATAGTTATTTTTAAATCTTCATCTGATAATTTAAACAGTTGGGTTGTATTTGGGCTTCTTTTTATTGTGGATTTTTCTTAATTGTTGAATACTTCTGTTTATTCACATGATTAATAATTTTTTATTTTCTATATGATGGTGTGGATATATAATGGAGATTCCATATTCTATTATCTTCCTCTAAAGAGTATTGAATATTATTTAACAAGCAGATATTACTAGTTGATAACTTTGACCTTCTAGAAGACTGGTTTTAGGTTTTGTTAAAATGAGTCATTTTAGATTTTCCCTAGTCCTAGGGTGAACAGCCTAATCTTAAGTAAAATTTTCAACTTGCAGAAGAAAGTACTAAGATTCAGGGTGGTTAAATAACTTGCATGAGAAGTAGGAAGCACAGCTTGGATTTATAGCAGGATGGCCTGAAGGTTGCAAAATGGATGTGGGGCACTAACCCACACATTATCCTACACCTATGAGTGCATTAGCTATTCCATTTACTTTTTTGGCTTAGTCTATTTTCACACATTGCCATCAGACCCAAGAACTAGGCTCAGTGATTGACCCTGAGTTACATTTATTTTTGTTTTAGTTAGGTTTGGCCTCTGATTTTAGCTAATTTTAGATTCCATTGATTTCAGATAATATTATAGGATATATTATCAATCTTTCCAAGTTTTGTGGTATGTAAAATATTAGCGGAAGTACATGTTTGGGAGTAGGAAAGGCCCAGGGTCATGATAGTTAACTTATCATAACTACCACCTTTTCATGGTCATTTTCCTATGTTACCACCCCTCCCCCCCAAATGGTTATGCTATAATAAAAAAAACAAAAAGCATTTGAGCTAAAGGATTACAATCTGAGAGGTGAAGATTCAGGTAGTAATCCAAATTGCACTTTAAAGAGAACAAAGAAAGGCAGGGTTTATAAAGGCAAAAACTACAATTGTGGTTTTCATTTAGGTCCTCCATACAAATGAAAGTTTCTGGCTGGGTTAACAGAGGTTGGTTAGTATAGTATGCAAATAAAAAATGCTGGTCTGTGAAAAAGGCTCTTTGCAAATGGTCTACTTACAATGCTAGGGAATAAAGTCCAGGAGGTGGTTTTGTGATTGGCTTAAAAGTTCAAAAGTTCATGGATGGAACATACATAAGGCAAACTTCTCCCTGACCTCCACTACATTTTAGCTCCCTTGATACAAATGATTCATACTTGGCAACTAGTGATGATCACTGAAACTGGTTCCCATTGGTGCATATTTTATAGCCAGTTCTGTCCTGAGCCAATGACAGCATAAAAAAGATACATACCGCTTTTCACACAATCTATCTATTAAATGAATAAAAATATGCACAGGATGAAAAAAAATAAGACAAGTCATATAATAAAATGTAAGTGTCCTTCCCATTTCTGTTATTCAGGTAATTTAGTTTACCCTCTGGAGGCAGCATGTCCTCCCACAGATATCATATGTATATTTCAGTGTTTATATATTTTTCTTATTTTCTAACTACTAGAATATTATACATATACATTGCGAATTGATTTGTTCAGTTAATTCCAGTATATACACCTTAATTTATTTACTTATTGATAAATTTTTTATTATAAATAATGCCACATAAATGTTCTTGTACATAGCTTATTTCATACATATATTAATAGGATCAATTCCTAAAGTGGAATTGCTCTGTTAGAGGGTATGTAGGTGAAAATTTTTAAATTATACTTTTATCACAAACTTTGATACCAGAAATGAATATATGTAACATACATAAACTCTAAAGCATTGTGTCATAATGAACACTCAGCATTTTTACATTCTCATAACAGCTTTATTGTATACATATTGGTCCAAAACACTGTATTGTTCAGTTTTGCTTGTATTTATTTCCCTTTAGAACATATATGTTGTAGACCACAACATACTTTACCTTTAATAGAATGAATATACATTACAACTCTACGTTAAATAAGTTAACATACATTAATGTCATATAATAAATTGCTTTCACCAAACAGTAAGTTCTCATAGTTAAACTTTAGACTCTGAATATGACAAGATGTCAGAGGATTCCTAAATGCCTCTTTCCCTGTTAAAAATTTTCAAGTAAGTCAGATTAGCATTTGGACTGGGCTTCATTTATTTTAAAAAGTGAATATACTCTGAATTTAAAGTAGTTTATCTTTTTCTCTTTCTCTCTGTAGTTTTGTTTAAGAGTTATAAAGAGTATTATACTTTATGTAGTCTTCTTGGTCTTGTTTATTTCACTCAATAAGTTTCTAGCATATTGATCCATATTGTTACTTGCAGGTATAATCCATCCATTTTTACTGCTAATGATATTCTACAATTCAGTTACATATTTTATACTAAAGGGTACTTGAGTTGTCTTAGTTTGTCATGCCCATTTTCAATTTTGATAGATATGTTGAAATTGTCCTTCTTTGAGAGTGAACAAATTTGTTTTTTCCAGTCTTCAATACATGAGAATTCATAGTAACATTTTGATTGGGTTTGGCTTTCATTTCTGAAGCAATATTATTCTAGATCTCAAAGCAATTTTACAACCTCTTCCATGGGCATTATTACAGAGATGGGAAAGGGGTCTCTGCTCCAGGGAGGACTCACTGGGGACAGTGACTCATCCAATGCCACTTAATCAGCAAGGGCCACATCAAGAAGTGTGTAGACATCTGAGATAATTTGTCTTATAATCTGACAGGATCTCCATAGCATGATGTTTGACCTTGGAAGATTTTCTGAATTTGTTTAAAAGGCAAATGAAGAGATCTTTCTGCCTCTGAAACAATTTATTGTGACATGAAGGGGAAAAGATTGATAACATGATAACAAGCAAGGAGGAGGTCTGGTCCCAAGAAGAAATGCTACCTCTGGTCAGTTAAGGGGCATCACGATGTCTGGGACAGCCCCAATCCTGACTTTGGGCTGGGAGCCAATTTCATATAGGAAAGGAGGACAGAGGGAAGATATGAAGTCCAGATTTTAAAAAATTTTGTTACTTAAAATAGGCTGACCATATTTCCTTGAGACAAAAATAAGATATTGGGATGACAAAAATAGGATGGGGTTATGTAATATTCCATATTCATGAAAAAAAGACAATAACAAAAGTTTTATTACATGAACATGCTGAGTTAACAATTATTCTTCAGTGACAGAACTCACAGAAAAATTTAGGTAGATGTAGAGGGGGACTGTATTTCACCATGATTGTACTATGACTATTTCTCCAATGAAGTAATCTTATGCAGCAAATTTTGGTCTTTCAACACCTTATCATAAAAGTGCTCATACCCCATGACACAATTTTGTTTTATAACTAACATAGCCTTTTTTGACTCAACATTTATTCTAGATTTCTCCTTTGACCACATACTGGTCATAACAGAAAATATTCTTTCGACAGGTGCTATACTTCCTGGAAGACAAAGGATAAACCCTACACTGTTACAAAAGTCTTGAAAGTCTAGGTGTTTTTTGCTCATTTCAGAAAAAAACTTTACCCATTTATCAGATATAGAAATGTTTTCTTTAATCCATGTATCCAACTGCCTCACAATTGTAGATTTTATGAGGGTCCACTAATCAAATACACAAGTTTCTTCTGTTTCTGTGTTTTTGATGAGTTCTTCATTCAGGCTGTCCTGTATTTCTTTCCATAGAGATGTCTTCCTTAAGAGCACCCACTTGAACTTCTCAGTGTTTCCTACACTGCACTTCACTTGTTAATATATTCTAAGCTGGTTTCATAGAAATTCTTAACTACTTAAAAAAACTTAGCCTCATTAATCTCCTCAATCTACTAACATTTTCAGTTACTTTTTGACATCAGTAGTTATAAACACTTCAATTTTCTGGACTCTAAATTGTTTACAAGATTTTCAATGTTTATGGCTACTTCTGTAGCTTAAATATTATCTTTTTCAATTAAAAATAACAGTAAGACTCACAGTCAGTGCACCCCACACTCCTAACCTGATGGAAACAAACAGCCAGGTGAACCTGTTCAGAGTTTGTGTGCATTGAGAGCCTCCTGGCTCCCACATGCTGAATGGGGCTTAGCAACTGCCTCTTGAATTCTCCACCACTGCAGACAAGCAAGTGGACAGTGTCTGGTCATCGCTAGCTCAAAAAGCCTGGTCCTGTCTGGGAAAAGGAAATGGAATTCCTCTTTCATCACACTAGTAGTTTTACTGCACCTGTTGGTTAGCATAGAGCCTTATGATAAATAAAGAGCCTGTGTTTGCTTTGTTACAAAAAATTAAAAATGGTTCAAAATTGACATTTATATTAACCAGGATAGTTGGGAAATATAAAAACAATGATATAGCCCCAGAACCCTGAGATTCCCCTTGCCTCCCTACTGCCCCTCTTGACCCCAAAGTCTGTTCTCAGCACAGTAGCCACATGATCCTTTTAAAAAATGTCTGTCCTCCTTCTGCTCTGAGCTCCCTGTGACTCCCACATCACTCAGAGCACAGCACAGTGTCCTCTGACACCCCCAGGCCCACATGGTCTGGCTGGGCCTCTGTCTCTTCTCGATGACTCTCTGCTGCAGCCACACTGGCCTTCCTGCTCTTCCCAGAGACCAGACTCACTCCTGCCCCAGGGCATTCCCTCCTGAGGTTCCCCTTCCTGGAAAGCACTTCCCCCAGACATCCTCATGGGTCATATGTCATGTCCTTTAAATCTTTCCTCAAGGTCACCTTCCCAGTAAGGCCACACTGACCACCCAATCAAAACAGCTGTTACCTGTCCCCACATCCCCACACCCCAGGTCACCCTCCCCACTGCATTTTCCCCACAACACTTACCCTTCTGACATAAACACCTTCCTAGTTCCTGTGCTTACAGGATAGTCTGTCTCTTTCCACCAGAAGATATGCTCCACAAGGCCAGACATTTTTATTTTTACTTCAATGATGTTTCCCAGATGCAAAAACTGTGTCACACATCTGTCATACAACCAATATCGGTGAATGATCAGTGTATAGGGTCTCCCTATTTTAGAGACAGTATCTTTATTAATGTAGCCTAAGACCAAATGCTATTTTGTGGCAGTTATATCACAATATCTATTCACATTGTCATCAATGCCACCTGCCCTTCTCTCACAGTGCTGCTGTCCCCTCCCCCATCTCTCTCTCCCACCCCAACCCTCCTGTACACCACAGCACACAATCCTATTTCCCTCTTCAGAAAACAACCACCTCTCACTTATGGGTCCTACAGACGACTGGATAAAGAAGCTGTGGTACATATACACAATAGAGTATTACTCAGCTATAAGAAAAGATGAAATATTGCCATTTGCAACAAAATGGATGGACCTGGAGATCATCATGGTGAGTGAAATAAGCCAGACAGAAAAAACAAAGAACTGCATGATTTCACTCATATGCGGAATATAAAACTGAAAGCAAAGAAAAAAAGAAATGAACAAACAAACAACCCATGGACACAATCAGTAGTTTAATGTTTATTTGGGGATGAGTGGGTTAGGGAGGGGAGAAAGGGGAGGGGGTGGGGGAGGAGGGGGGG
>PVJL010021682.1:0-10243 GCA_004026885.1 Lyroderma lyra | reverse complement strand
GCACCAAAATATACAAAGAAACTACTAACAGACTTGAAAGGAGAAACTGATGAATACACAATCATAGTGGGGGACTTAAACACCCCGCTAACAGCCATGGACAGATCATCCAAACAGAAAATAAATAAGGAAATAACAGCTCTAAATGACACATTACAGCAATTGGACATCATTGACATTTACAGGACACTTCATCCAGAAAAAAGAGACTACGCCTTCCTTTCTAGTGCACATGGAACATTCTCAAGGATAGACCATATGCTGGGACACAAAAGTATCCTCAGCAAATTCAAGAAGATCGAAATCATACCAAGTGTATTCTCAGACTACAAAGCTTTGAAATTGGAGATCAAGTGTAAAAGGAAAGCAGAAAAAACCACATATACATGGAGATTAAACAACAGCTTATTAAAAAAGGACTGGATAAAAGAACAAATAAAAGATGAGAATAAAAAATATATAGAAACCAATGACAATGAAAATACAACGTATCAGAATTATTGGGACACAGCAAATGCGGTAATAAGAGGGAAATTTATATCATTACAGGCCTAACTTAAGAAACAAGAAAAATCACAAGCAAACATTTTAGCATCCCATCTTAAAGAACTCGAAAAAGAAGAGCAGACAAAACCCAAAGTCAGCAGAAGGAAAGAAATAATAAAAATTAAAGAACAGCTAAACCAATTAGAGAACAGAAAGACAATGAAAAAATTAATATTACGAAGAGCTGGTTCTTTGAGAAAGTCAACAAAATTGACAAACCCCTGGCGAGACTAATCAAAGGACGAAAGGAAAGCACACAAATATCCAAAATTAGAAATGAAAGGGGAGAAATTACCACTGATACCACAGAAATACAAAGGATTATAAGAAAATATTTTGAAGGACTTCATGCCACAAAATTTAACAACCTAGAAGAAATGGACAAGTTCCTAGAAACTTATAGCCTACCAAGACTGAACCAAGAAGAACTGGATCTAAATAGACCAATCAGTAGCAACGAGATTGAAATGACTATACATAATCTCCCTAAAGGCAAAAGCCCTGGACAAGATGGTTTCACCAACGAGTTCTACGAAGTATTCAAAGAAGAATTAATGCCTATCCTCCTCAGACTCTTCCAAAAAATTGAAGAGGAAGCAATACTTCCTAATTCTATCTATGAGGCCAACATTACTCTAATACCAAAGCCTGGCAGAGACAACACACACACAAAAAAACCTATAGACCAATATCTCTGATGAACACAGATGGAAAAATCCTGAACAAAATATTAGCAGACAAAATACAACAATGCATCAAAAAGATGATACATCATGATCAAGTGGGATTCATCCCGGGAACACAAGGATGGTTCAACATACGAAAATCAATCAATGTGATACACCACATAAACAAAATCAAAGATAAAGACCATATGGTCATTTCAATTGATGCAGAAAAAGCTTTCGACAAGGTACAACATCCATTCATGATCAAAACACTAAATAAAATAGGTATAGAAGGAAAGTATCTCAACATAATAAAGGTCATATATGAGAGACCCTCGGCTAACATCATACTGAATGGGGAAAAGCTGAAACCTATTCCCCTAAAATCAGGAAAAAGACAGGGATGCCCCCTGTCACCACTGTTATTTAATATAGTGCTGGAAGTTCTAGCCACAGCAATCAGGCAAGAGAAAGGAATCAAAGGTATCCAAATTGGGAAAGAAGAGGTCAAATTGTCACTATTTGCGGATGACATGATCCTTTATATAAAAAATTCCAAAGATTCCACCAGGAAACTATTAGAAACAATTAACCAATATAGTAAAGTTGCGGGATACAAAATCAATGTACAAAAATCAACAGCATTCCTTTATACAAACAACGAATCCACAGCAAAAGAAATGAGGGAGTCAATTCCTTTTGCTATCACAACTAAAAGAATGAAATACCTGGGAATTAACTTAACAAAGAATGTGACAGACTTATACACAGAGAACTATAAGTCACTTTTGAAAGAAATCGAAACAGACTTTAAGAGGTGGAAAAATATCCCTTGTTCATGGATAGGAAGACTTAACATTGTTAAAATGGCTATTCTGCCCAAAGCAATCTACGGATTTAATGCAATACCCATCAAAATCCCACAATCATACTTTCGTGAAATAGATAAAAGAATTGTTAGATTTATATAAAACCATAAAAGACCTCGAATTGCCAAAGCAATACTACATAAAAAGAATAAAACTGGTGGCATTACACTTCCTGACTCCTATTTACGAAGCATCAATAGTCAAAACAGCTTGGTACTGGCAGAAGAACAGAAATATAGACCAATGGAATAGAATTGAAAACCCAGAAATAAACCCACAAATATATGGACAAATAATTTTCAATAAAGAGCAAAAAAGATACAATGGGGAAAAGACAGCCTCTTTAGTAGGTGGTGCTGGGAAAACTGGAAAAACATATGCAAAAGAATGAATCTGAGCTGTGAACTCTCTCCATATACAAAAATTAACTCAAAATGGATTGAAGACCTTCATTTCAGACCTGCAACATTAAACTGTATAGAAGACATATGTACTAAACTTATAGACCTAGGACTCAAGGAAGACTTCATGAACCTGTCCTCAAAGGCAAGGGACGTAAAAGCAAAAATAAATAAATGGGACTATATCAAACTAAAAAGCTTCTGCACAGAAAAGAAACCATCAACAAGGCAAAGAGACAGCCAACTGAATGAGAGAAAATATTTGCAAATAACGCATCAGATAAGGGTCTAATATCTAAAATATATAAAGAACTAATAAGACTTAACAACAAAAAAACAAAACTCAATTAAAAAGTGGGCAGAAGAACTAAACAGACACTTCTCCCATGAAGAAATACAAATGGCCAGCAGACCTATGAAAAAATGCTCATCCTCATTAGCTATCAGGGATATGCAAATCAAAACCACAATGAGATACCACCCCACACCTGTGAGAATGGCTATTATCAACATGACAAGGAATAACAAGTGCTCGAGAGGATGTGGAGAAAAAGGGACTCTGCTACACTGCTGGTGGGAGTGCAAACTGATACAACCACTGTGGAAGGCAGTGTGGAGTTTCCTCAAAAAATTGGGAATGGAGCTACCATTTGACCCAGCAATCCCCCTTCTGGGGATCTACCCAAAATACTTGAAAACCTTAGTCCGCAAAGACTTATGTACCCCAATGTTCATCGCAGCACTGTTCACAGTGGCCAAAACATGGAAACAACCAAAATGCCCTGCAACAGACGACTGGATAAAGAAGCTGTGTACATATACACAATGGAATATTACTCAGGTATAAGAAAAGATGAAATATTGCCATTTGCAACAAAATGGATGGAACTGGAGATCATCATGCTTAGTGAAATAAGCCAGACAGAAAAAACAAAGAACGGCATGATTTCACTCATATGCGGAATATAAAACTGACAGCAAAGAAAAAAAGAAATGAACAAACAAATAACCCATGGACACAATCAATAGTTTAATGCTTATTTGGGGATGAGTGGGTTAGGGAGGGGAGAAAGGGAAGGGGGTGGGAGAGGAGGGGGGAAGCTAAATATAAGGTGATGGAAAGAGAAGTCACATTAGGTGGTGAACTTATACATCAAGTTGACAATGCACTGTAGAGTTGTATGCCTGAAACCTATGTAATTCTTGCTAACAGATGTCACCCCAATAAATCTAACAATAAAAATGAATTTAAAAAATGTCTTATAGTTTTCCTTGTATAAATTCATCATGGTCTTTGTTAATTCCCAGGTATTTTATTCTTTTTTTTGTGATAGCAAACAGTATGAACCCTCTCATTTCTATTTCTGAGGATTCTTTGTTTGTATATAGGAATGCTGTTGATTTTTGTATGTTGATTTGGTATTCTGTGACTTTACTGTATTTATGTATTGTTTCTAATACTTTCCTGGTGGAGTCTTTGGAATTTTCTATATAAAGGATCATGTCATTGGCAAATAATGACAACTTGACCTCTTCTTTCCCAATTTGGATACCTTTTATTTTTTTCTCTTTCCTCATTGCTCTGGCTAGAACTTCCAGTACTATATTGAATAGCAGTGGTCACAGGGGACATCCCTGTCTTGCTCCTGATTTAAAGGGAATGGGCTTCAGCTTTTCCTCATTCAGTATGATATTACCTGAGGGTTTGTCAAATATGGTCTTTATTATGTTGAGATACTTTCCTTCTTTACCCAATTTATTCTGTGTTTTAATCATAAATGGATGTTGTACCTTGTCCAATGCTTTTTCTGCATCAATTGATATGGTCGTGTGGTCTTTATCTTTTATTTTGTTTATGTGATATGTCACAGTTATTGATCTTTATATGTTGAACCATCCTTGTGCTCCTGGGATGAATCCCACTTGATCATGATGTATGATTTTTTTTTAATGCATTGTATTCTACTTGCTAATATTTTGTTTAGAATTTTTGCATCTTTGTTTATCAGAGATATTGGTCTATAGCTTTCTTTTTTTGTGTGTTCTCTTTACCAGGCTTTGGTATTAGGCTAATGTTGGCCTCACAGAATGAGTTAGGAAATATTGCTTCATCTTCAATTATTTGGAAGAGTCCAAGGAAGATAGTTGTTAATTCTTCTTTGAATTCTTGGAAAATCTGTTGGTGAAACCATCTGGTCCAGGGCTTTTGCCTCTAGGGAGGTTGTGGATAGTCATTTCAATTTCTTTACTATTGATTGGTCTATTTAGATTATTCAGTTCTTCTTGGTTCAGTCTATACAGGCTATAGGTTTCTAGGAACTTGTCCATTTCTTCTAGATTGTTAAATTTAGTGGCATAAAGCCCTTCATAATATTTTCTTGTAATTCTTTGTATTTTTGTGGTATCAGTGGCAATTTCTCTCCTTTCATTTCTATTTTTGGATATTGGTGTCCTTTACTTTCATCATTTGATTAATCTAGCCAGGGGTTTGTCAATTTTGTTGACTTTCCCAAAGAACCAGCTCTTTGTAGCATAAATTTTTCCTACTGTCTTTCTGTTCTCCATTTCATTTAGCTCTGCTTTAATTTTTGTTTTTTCTTTTCTTCTGCTGACTTTGGGTGTTTTCTGTTCTTCTTTTTCTAGTTCTTTAAGATGGAATGTTAGGATGTTTACTTTCTAGTTCTTTAAGATGGGATGTTAGGAATTTTTCTAGTTTCTTAAGATAGGCCTGTAATGATATAAATTTTCCTCTTATTACTGTTTTCACTGTGTCCCAGTAATTTTGATGTTATATTTTCATTGTCATTAGTTTCTATGTATTTTTTATTCTCTTCTTTTATTTGTTCTTTGATCCAGTCATTTTTTAAATAAGATGTTGTTTAATCTCCACGTTTATGTGTATTTTTCTCCTTTCCTTTTACAGCTAATCTCCAATTTTAGAGCTTTGTGGTCTGAGAATACACTTGGTATGATTTCAATCTTCTTGAATTTGCTGAGGTTAAAAAGGAGCCTCAGCAAATTTTGTGTCCTAGCATATAGTCTATCTTTGAGAATTTTCCATGAGCACTAGAAAATAAGGTATAGCTTTTTTTTTTTTTTTTTTTTTTTTTTTTTTTTTTTTTTTTTTTGTGGATGAAGTGTCCTGTAAATGTCAATTATGTCCAGTTGCTATAACATGTCATTTAGAGCTGATATTTCCTTATTTATTTTCTGTTTGGATAATATGTCCATGGCTGTTAAGTGGGTGTTTAGGTCTCCTACAATAATTGTGCTTTTGTCAATTTCTCCTTTCAGATTTGTTAGTAGTTGCTTGGTATATTTTGGTGCTTCCTGACTGGGGACATATATATTAATTATTGTCAAATCTTCTTGTTGTAGTGTGCCTTTTATCACTATGTAATGTCCATCTTTGTCTCTTGTTATTTTTTTAAACTGAATTTTGTTTCGTCAGGTATCAATATGGCAACTCCTACTTTTCTCTGGTTACCATTTGCTTGGAGTATTTTTTCCCATCCTTTCACTCTTGAGTCTGTGTTTGTCCTTATGGCTGAGGTTTCTCTCTTGAAGACAGCATATGGATGGGCTTTGTTTTTTAATCCAGTCTGTTATTCTGTGTCTTTTTATTGGTGAGTTCAGTCCATTAACATTTAGAGTGATGATTGGTATATGAGAATTTCCTATGACCATTACTTCCTATTTTAATTTATTCTTTTTAAAATTTTTGTTTCTTTTTTGTTGTCCCCAATATATTCCATTTATTCTGATGGTTTTTTTCAGGTCAAAATCTTCCTCAGTATTTCTTGAAGTGCTGGTTTCATGCTGGTGAATTCCTTCAGCTTCTGCGTGCCTGAAAAGATGTTTATTCCTCCTTCATATCTGAAAGATAATTTTTCTAGATATTTTGTTCTTGCCTGGAAGTTTCTCTGTTTTAATATTTTGAATATATGATTCCACTCCCTCTTGGCTTGTAGATTTTCTGCTGAGAAATCTAATGCTAGCCTGATGGGTTTACTCCTAAAGGTTATAGTTTTTTTCCCCTAGCTGCCTCAAAAATTGTCTCTCTGTCTTTGGTTTTTGACATCTTCAGTATAGTGTGTCTTGGAGAAGATTTGCTATGGTTCATGTATCTAGGGGACTTATTTTCTTCTTGAATTTAGGTTCCAGATCTTTCCATAGGTTTGAAGCATTCTTCTCTAGTATTTGTTTGAGTATGTTCTCTGTAGAGTGCTCTGCTCCTTCTTCCAATCCTATTATCCTAATGTTGTTTTGTCTTATGGAGTCAGATAGTTTTGCAGAATTCTTTCAATCTTTTTGGTTCCCTATCTTCCTCTTTTTGAGATGTTTCTATGTTCTGATCTTCAATATCACTAATTCTTTACTTCATGTGGTTTGCCCTGTTTTCTATGGCAGTTATTTCATTTCTCACTTCTTTTATTGTATTATTTATCTCTCAAATTTTCATTTCATTCTTCCTTATAATTTGAATTACTTTGTTAAACTGTTCCTTTTGTTCACGGATTTCCCTTCTGAAATCATTCATCTCAGCTATGGTATTCTGCCCATATATTTTCATTTCTCTGAGAGCCTTTAGAATGGCTATTTTATATTCTCTGTCTGTTAGTTCATAAATTTCTAGATCTATAAGATCCTTTTCTGGAGATTTTTCATCTTCTTTCTGAAGAGCTTTAAATCTTAAGGTACTCATATTGTCTTATGTGGTCTTCTTCTTGGGCATGAGAACTTTATTTCCAGCAGAGCCCAGGAGATCACTTTATTTCTCTGACTAGTATTTTTGTGGTGCCTTGCTGTAAAGCAGATACTAGGTGGCACTGTGGGACAAGTTTCAGGAAAGAAGTAAGGTGTTTAAGCCCTATAACCAGTCTCCAGCAGCATTTGGAGGCAGGGCGCAGTGGTCCATGGTCTCTCTCTGCCTCCATTGGGGAAGCTGGGGGAGAGAGTGGGAGCTGATGGAATGCAGGCTGAGGCTGTTCACATTAGTTGCGGTGAATTCTGTCAAATCCACTCTTCTTTCTTCTCCATTGTTTCATCCCGCCTCCCCCTGGCCCTGTCTCAGTGATTTGTTTCCGCGGCAACTGCTCCAGGCAGCACTTGTAAGTGCGAGCCTGGAGCTCAGCGCAGCATGAGCACTGAGCATGTGTGCACCAGGAGCCAAGGCGGGTGCTGCGTAAGGTGGATTGCAGGCGCACGTGGTGAGCTGAAGTGGGTGCTGCGCGAGGGGGCTGTGTGCATACGTGTGCCATGAGCCAAGGGGAGACCCCGTTATTCTTCATCAAAGGTCATGAGAGGGATTAGCCTTTTTTTCTTTTTCCTATTCGAGGCATTCTCTTTTTAAATGACCAAGCTTCCCACATTTGAAGCATTTGTTTTCTCCCCTCTTTCCTTCCTGTCCTTGCTTTCCTCCATTTTTTTCTCCTCTCCTTTGATGTTCCATCACTCGTTCTGGGTATATAACCTGGCTGGAATGTTGAGGTCTTTTGTGGGGCCTGGCTGAAAGTGGATAACATAATTTTGATCTTTCGTCTCTGTTTTTCCTCATCTCTACTAACATAAACCTTTTGAGCTTCCCTTAACAAGTCTTCCAAACTTTTATTCCAGCTATCTATATCTGGCCAAATACTGGTCACAAAGTAGAGCTTGAGCATTTGCTGTCTTAGGGGATCCTCTACATCCAGACCAGCATATTTCTGAATCTGTCCTTTTAGTCAATCGAGAAACTCAACTGGTCTCTCTTTCTTTCTCTGATGAATGTCAAAGGCCCTAGATATGTTTTGGGATTTGGGCACAGAATCCTGAATTCTTTTAATGATCCATCTGCTTCCTGCTGAAGGTGGTTGTTGTACCTACCTACTGGGGATCCATAAAGCTCTCACCCTATATGATCTAAAAGGAGATGGGATCTCAACATCTGCCTGGGAGACTGTGTTGACTTTTTCATTTGGGGTGGGCTGGAAGCCTTGCTGGGGTATTACTTGTATCCTGATAGCCCCTAGATGACAGAATTAGTTAAACTCTTTGTCTTGAACTTCCTCCTGTAGCTGCCTAGCCTGGAGCAGAGATTACTAGTGGAAGGGTGATATCAGGGTGATGACTACTCCAGTAGGGCTAGTCCCATGGGTGGGGTCCCGGAATCCCCCCTATTCTGCCTGCCTTCCTCACTTTTCTCCTGAGAGGTGTGATCCCTATAAATCTCTATGAGAAGTTGAAGAACTGGATGTCTCATCATTCCTCAAGTCCCTTGTGTTCTCTCAATGAGATCCTCATTAGGGAATTTGACATCAGTGGCAGGAACACCTGCTGGTGTTGTCTTTCCCATATGGCCATGGCAGCCCAATGCATCACAGCCCTTTCCTCTCTTGAGAAAAAGATCCCTGGAATGGACATGAGTTCAGTCCAGGTGTAAAATTAGGGGCCCAGGACAGTGACCCCAAAGGGGTGGTATAGGAGGCCTTTTAATTCCCATTTCAAGTTCTGTACTTCAGAACTAGCAAGGGGAGCATTCACAAATCCTATGCCTACTCCCCCAAGAGGAAACTCTCTGAGGGGAAAAACGGGCCGTGGCCAGTCCTTGAAGGACCAGGGAAAAGCTAGGTTTTCAATATACTTTTGCCATTGGTAAGTTCTTTCTCCAGCAAAGAGCATAATCGACTTCCTCCTGGGAGACAGGAGTCTTGTCATTGATACGTTCAATCAAAAGTCAGCATAACCAGTCCTCATTGGACCTGAATTGTGGCCAAAAGATTGAAGGTTTAAGGATCAGTCCCTGGGTTGTTGTTTTCTGTCCAAAGAAAACAACAATATTCAATCATTTTTTTTCTTCCCCTTTGTCCAGGGATTAGCATCCCAACAAGTAAGCATTTGGCATACAATACTATCAGGAGGTATCTTTTCTTTTTGTTTGGTACCTTTTATTTTTTTGCCTTTGGTGGGTATTTTAGAGGTGCTATTTCCCATCCTACTGGTGTTCTGCCTTTGTCGGGGAGAGACTCAACCTCCTCTATCCTACTTGGAGGTTTCTGGTACTCTCACCATCTGCTTCCTCCATCTCCAACCACTTCCCTCGTGGGAAGAGTGGTTGCCTCTTAACAATTGGCTGGTAACTATAAAACCCCAACTCGGATCAGGCAAAGTCTGAGCACAGGCAGGGAATTTAAAAGGAAGGAAGGTGAAAACTTGCTCTCTTGCTCTCTCTCTGCTCTCTTGGATCATGAGGTAGCATTATTGGGGCAGCTAGGCATGGTGGAGTGGCTCAGGCACCTGATCCCTGGGGCCCAGTGGCTGGGGGAGTGGGGCAGCATGAGCAGGAGAGAGGGGCACAAGTGTGCACAGTGCTAGGAGTGTTCTGCTGGCAGAGAAAGAGAGCAATGTCTCTCTATTATTCATGGCTGGGGGGATCTTCCTGGAGAAGCAGCCCTCTGCATTTCCTCAAAGACAGTATCTTTTCTGAAAGTGAGAGGGAAATTTGGGTGCAACCTGAGACTGGGCTGGTTTGGTAGAGGATGACAGGATTATTTTGGTTGTTTAGAAATTATGTAACTTTTATTTTTTTTTTTTTTTTTTTTTTTTTAATTCATTTTTATTGTTAGACTTATTGGGGTGACATCTGTTAGCAAGGATTACATAGGTTTCAGGCATACAATTCCACAGTGCATTGTCAACTGGATGCATAATAAGTTCACCACCTAATGTGACCCCTCTTTCCATCCCCTTATATTTAGCTTCCCCCCCTCCTCTCCCACCC
>PVJL010021681.1:0-10248 GCA_004026885.1 Lyroderma lyra | reverse complement strand
GGAGGGGAGGGAGGGGAGAGCTGAGGCCCCGCCTGGCTCCCGGGACCCAGCTCACACTCCTCATCTAACTCCCATGGAAAATGTGACGCCTCAGATCTAAACTATCTGCTCTGCGTGACAAGGACAGGGTGGGTGGCTTCTGTCTGCGACTTAAGGTGAAATGATCGCAGATGCTTCCGCGGTACTTTCACAGGGTACGACTTCCAGCCAAACGCGAGTGTCTCCACACACTTCCTTCTCCAGAAGACAGATTTGCATATGCATTACGGCCACTTTATCAGAGCTCACACGCAGAGGAATGACACATCTCAGTGATGGCGCCCAGGTGACGGATAACCGCACACAAAGCCTGCGCTTGAGGGGAGGAACAGAACTAGGGCCGGTGCGCACGCGGCGTGGGTCTGCGCAGGAGCCGTGGGCGGGCTGCCTCAGTCACTTCCACGTAGGGGCCGCGTCCAGGTGGGGCGGGTGGTGACAGGAGGCAGGACCCACCCGTGCTCCTGCAGGGCTGCTGGGCTCTGCACCTCTGAGCCCGCCTGTCCCAGGGCCCCTGTCCCAAGGCACCCTCGGGCTGGCCCTGGCTATCTTGCCATCTCACTTCCTCCTTGTCACCTCTCTTAGGTGTCCTGGCCACGCGGGCAGGTCCCAGCACCCAGGATGTCACACAGGCGTCTGGGAGAGTGCTGACGGGACACTCCCGCAGCCTGAGCTTCTGGGTCCTTCTCCTGTGGGCCCTGTGAGCGGCAGGTGGGCGGGTGGGGGAGGGGACTCCCCAGCACCCAGAGAGCTGTCGGGAGCCCTGTGTGCCAAGGCCCAGTCACTGCCTGTGACGTCCTACCTTGTCCCCTGTAAAAGCACGTTTCTCACGGAGGCCCCGTACTGCCGAAGCCCCCGAAGGCACGCCCGTGGACCTGCCCTCTGCAGGCTGCCCTCCGTGGACGCAGGTCTCTGCATGGACATCACTTCCTCCGGGGGCCGTCCGTCACGCCGCTCCCCACGTCACCCCGTTTGCAGGGCTCAGCGACGCTCAGAAGGTGCCCCTTCACGCGCGTCCGTGCACACTCCCTCACTCACGCTCTGTCTGCTCCGCAGAGAACTGCCTGCGAGTGTGCAGCGCTGGCCTGTCACCCCCGGTGTCCCTACACCCGGGACGGCGACGGCAGGCATGGAGGGAATGCGGGGCGGGGGACGGCAGCCCGGTCAGCCCTGCGTCCTGGGCCTCGGGTGTGTCCTTTCCTTCTGGAGTCGCCAGTGTCCGTACGCGACCCGGAGGTTCCTCTCCGGCCTCGTGCGCCCCAGGAGCACAGGCTCGGGCAGCCCTGCCCGGAGGGAGACAAAGGCACCAGCAGGACAATGCACAACCGTCCAGTGACAGCTGGGACAGGCTCAGTGACAGGCTCGGTGACAGAGCGAAGCCATCGGGGTTCTGCCGAGAGTGGTCCACTGGCCCGTCCAGCCAGCGTTCCGGGTGTGACGACCCGGGGAGAGCGGGCACTGTCATGGGCACCGTGCCGCAGGCCCCCTGAGCACCTCGCCTCTCAGCCTCCCTGCGTCCCTGAGTGACATGGGGAGGAAGGGGCCCTGCCACCCCCCACACCGTCTCTCTCAAGTTCAGGAGTCCCTGGCACCCCCCGTCAGGGTTACCACCTGACGCACCATTGTCTCGTCTGCCAGCCGGGGGACTGTCCCCAGAGATGATTGGGAAGGGGTGCGAAGGACAGGGGCTGCCCAGTGCCCAGGGTGGGGGACACGAGCTGACTGCACCACGTTGAGGTCTCCGCATGGTGATCGTCTGGGGGATTCAGCTGAAAAACTGACGAGGGCACGGCCCAGCCTGGCTTTTCACCCAGCGTCTGTGCAGCAGGTGTAGGTACCAACCGTGGGCGTGGCTTCCGGGGGGACCTGCCACCTGCGCTCACCTGCGCCTCCTCAGAGCCACCGGGGACCTGAGGGGAGGTGGCCCACCCACTCAGGAAGGCCGTGGCTGGGAGCTCGCGTCCTCAGTAGACCCCCAGCCAGCCCTGGAAGCACTGCCACCCGCACGGCCACACATGCCGTCCCAGGTCCCCGCTGTGAGCACAAACAGTGCCATCCGATGGCACTGCAGTGACGCGGCTCCTCATAGTGATGCACGGGGACAAACGGGGACGACCCTCCTAGTCTGCTGTTCACGGTGGAGACCCTCCAGAGGCGGAGGTGGGGCCCAGGGGCCTGTGACAGTTCCAGCCCCGTCCCCACCGTGTCTTTCCCCCGGCCCTCAGCGGAAGCCCGTGGCTAACGGGCGGTGGGGGGACACAAGCACGGATCCCCCAGGATCGCGTGTGGGAGGGCCACGTGCAATTAGGCCCATCGTCAGTGGCGCGCGTCTTGCAACGACAGGTGCGTCACAGGTGCAAGACACCAGCGCTGCCCTCCACCTGGAGCTCGGCCGTTCTGCTCAGAAATCGCAGCAAACGCCGGAGATTCCCCATCGCGTTGCTCTCGGGGTGCTTCGTGGACCGTGGCTGCCGGGTATTGATTCCTTCCGCCGGGGCCGCGCACGGAGTCCTCGGTCCCTGCAGCCTGGCCGCGGCCCGTGGCCCAGCAGGGACGCTCGCCGGGCCGTGTGTGGCCACCCTTCCTGCGGAATTTATGTGGCAACTGCAGCCGCGCCGGGGCCTTGAGCAGCAGTTGCCGTCGTGTTCAAGGCCGCCTCTATTTCCTGGGGTGCTGGAGGGAGGCCCAGTGCTCCTTCTGGTCTCTTTGGATGCGATTGCAGCAGACCAGCCGGGAGTCACGGTTCAACACTGTTAAGCTTATCAATATAAATATGATGTGAAGCCCCTTGGAGATAATTGGAGCTATGTGTGAAAATGTGACCAATTTGTGCATAAATCGGTCCTACACTTCCCCCTGGGAGGAGGGGCCGACCATATGTGAGGCTGGTTCGCTTCTCCGGGACTTTTCGACACCTCGAGTCCCTGATCCGGGCTGGGGGCTGACGGCTGGGACCCCGCATCGCTGACGCAGAACCATAAGGCCCTGTGCCCCCCGAACCAAAGTCCCCGGCCCTGGAGGCGAAACGGCGCACACCGAGGAGGCACGCGCGTGCCACGCCCCGGGGACGCAGCCGTGGCCTCTCCTGGATGCCGGGGCGGCCAGCCCGTGTGGGTCCACACGTGCGGGGCGCAGTGGGGGCGGGGGCGAGGGGAGCAGGCTTGTCTGCGGCCCCTGGGACGCCAAGGGCTCTGCTGGGACCCCCACGTGTCCAGTCCGGTGACAGTGATGGAGCCGCCCACAGCGCTCTCCTGCTGGCCCTCGGCTCTCTCAACTGGCATTGGTGCTCGGAGCCCACGGAGAGGCGGCTGGAGGTCCTTGCAGGTTCAGACAAAACACAAAGGACGCGGAGACAAGCCGTTGGAGGGCAGCGCACGCTCCGCACCAGCCCGCGGGGCTCCCACAATTTTCAGGAGGTGCAGCAAGCGGCCGAGGCGCACAAGGCTGGCGGAGGCTGCGGGATTGCTGGGCGCGGCTCCGGCCCGAGCTGATGGCCGGTGTCCAGGGGCTGGGGACGTCCTGGGCTGGGGGCGTCCGGGGCAGCTCTGGCCCAAGCTGACGGCTGGCGTCCTGGGGCTGAGGGCGTCCTGGGGCTGGTGGCATCTGGGTCATCTCCATGCTCGCCCAGAGAGCTCAGAGGCACCGTCGAGCCCCCAGGTTGTGACTCCAGGTTGGGGGACACAGAACAGCATCCCTGGCCAGGAAGGCACCCACACGGCCGTTGCCCTGGGAAGGGTCGTGTCCTGGAAGAAGCCAAAGACGACCACGCACACGTGGTGACAACTGCAGGCGGCCCCGCAGCCCCCTGCGCCGGGGAGGGGGCCTGTGCGGAGGGCTCCTGGGCCTCAGAGGTTCCGGTACAGCAGCGAATCAGGAAACACACGGATCCAATTTTGCTTTAAAAATTAATGAGAAAACACATTCCCATCAAAGTCGAAACGAGGAGAAATACTCTTGAAGCAGGCAAAACGCTCCAAATCCAGCTGGCTCTGCCCAGCTCCGCGGAGACGCCTCAGGGCCCGCCCCGGCCCCTGTCAGAAATAGCAAGGCCCCCGAGCAGGGCCAATTAGGGCAGCGGTCCGCTGTGGGCTTCCTGGACAGACAGTGGGGCCGGTTGACACGTGGCCATCGGACCCTCTGCGTGACCGTAACCGGTACCTCCAGAAATTGAATGCCATCACGCAAGCACTGGTCTTCTAATTCCCGTTCCTCATAGCAAGCCGACTCGGGGACCCCCGGGGGGCGGAGGGGAGGCCGTGCTGTCCTCGTGCCCCCCCACCCAGGGCTCGGCCACAAACGTGCCCGCGCCCCTCCTCCTGTGGTTCCCTCTCCCGCTGCTCCGCCTGCGCCCACAGCGAGGCCTCCTTCCAGGCTGACTTCCCCAGAGAAGCCCCCGGATGGCTGCAGCCCCCTCTCCTCTGTGAGCCCCGCAGCTCCTGACCCCACGCCGGCTCGCCTACTCTGCGGTTGGGTCTTCATGAGCTCCGTCTCGCAAAGACAAAACGAGCCGTCAGTGAACTCACAGCCACGTGGCAAGGGGGCCCACGTGCGTCCCTCGAGTGGCCAGGGCTCCGAGGGTGTTAGGAGAGGACGTGGCACAGGGTGACCAGACAAGACACTGAGCTGTCTCATTGGCTAATGGGCGGGGAAGCTGGGGAGACGTCCTCACAGGTCTTCGGGTGGCAGCCCTCGCTGCGGTGGGGACTTTTTGAGATAGGACGCACTGTTGTGTTGCACGGGGACTGTCCCGTGGTGTCCCGGGCGCAGGGCTGCTGGCTGCCACACTGCCAGCTCCTGGGTCTCGTGGTGCGTGCAGCCCGTGGGCTCCCACCGGGCAGCAATCTCGTCTCACACGTGTCTTGTGTGCGCGTCCCTCCATGGCATCCCGCCAGCACTCGGCCGATGTCCAGATTTAACGCAAAGACTTGTTGAATCGGCTTTGGGTAGGAAAAGGCACTGTGTGTGTGCGCGTGTGTGCATGCACGTGTGTGACTGTGCGTGCATTGTGTGCGTGTGTTTGTACCTGTGCATGCGTGTGTGTGCGTGCGCACACGTGTGAGTGCATCTGTACCTGTGCGTGTGTGCGCGTGCGCCTATGCATGTGTGTGCATGCATTTGTACCCATGTGTGCGTATGCGTCTGGTCCTGTGCGTGTGTGTGCATGCGTGCGCATGTGCCTGTGCGTGTGCGTGCGTGCATTTGTACCCGTGCGTGCGTGTGCGTGTGTGCACATGCGTGCGTGTGTGGCTGTGCGTGTGTGTGCGCGTGTTTGTACCGGGTATGCGTGCGTGTGCGTCTGTACCCGTGCGTGTGTGCGCATGCGTGCGCGTGCGCCTGTGCGAGTGTGTGCGCGTGCACACGTGCCTTGGGGAAGCAGTGTTCAGGACCTGAGAGCTTGGCTTCCCCAGGACGGCAGAGCCACACTGGCTGCAATTGGAAACAAGCTGGCCGGGACCATGACGGGGAGGTGCTGTGAGGGACACAGGGGCAGCTCACAGTCCGGGCACCAGATGGTGCCCAGAAGGGGCCACCTGTGCAGGTCTCGGGGGACGCTTCACTTCGGGACCATGGAGCCCACCGTGCTGCGGCTCTGCTGCAGACCCAGCGTGTAACTGAGGTCGGGGGTGAAGCGGCAGAGACACAGGTGCTCGGTAAGCCTCGGAGCGCGTGCAGGTTCTTACAGGTTAGCATCGCATCACCGCCTCCTAGCAACACCATGTCCACTGCCACTGGTGTCATCAGGCCTCGTGGCCACTCTGGGTGTGGGGCGTGGTGACAACAGAGGGGTGACCAGTGACGCCTGGCATCTGGTAGGCTGGTCTTTTCTGGACTGGGTCCTGTGGTCCAGCCTGGTGAGACTGAGGTGCCAGGGGGCTAGGCCAGGCACATGAGGGTGAGGGCGGAGCACCTCCAAGGGCAGACAGCAGTGAACTTGGGTGTCTCTGCAAGAGACGCCGTGTCCACCAGAAACCTCCCCCCTGGCCAGCTGTGACTTGGCATCTCTCCGTTGAAATTTTTGGTCCCCAACATGAAACGACAGGGTCATCGTGTTCTGGGAGCTTCCCTGCTCTAAGTCAGTGGTCACTCTTCTGATGAATAGACTTTGAAATGTCTACATATGCCTGCAACAAGCTTTTATCCATTCGGCGGATTTTACGCCGTGAGCCACAAAATTGGGGAAATGGCCCTGTGATTAGATCTGGCTCTGAGGCTGGGCGAGGAAGGTGGGATTTCAGCTGCCCTGCAAAGCAGGAGCCCCGAGCAGCTGCAGGGCACCCCAGCCTCCTACCCCATGGCAGACCGGGGCCTGGCATTCATGAGGTGGCTATTTCGTCATGCTCGGACACATGTTTTTGACAGCTGGACTGAGACACAACATACCATAAAATTGACCCATTTTAAATGGACAGCTTCAAGAGTTTTTGACAATCAAGACTTCCAAAACCTCTATCACCCCCCAAATCTCCTGGGGTGCTTTTGCCGTCAAAACCCTTCTCACCCCCAGGCCTGCACAGCCACAGATCTGTTTGCTGTCACTGTAGGATTTCACGCACACGGAAGCAGACAGTCTGTGGTGTTCTCTGTCTGCCTTCGCTCAGCGAGCGTACGCTCTGGGGCTCCTCCACGCCGCAGCACCTGTCAGGGCTGCCCTCTGCTGCCTTGGCTGCTGAGTCTGACTCCAGTGTGTGCATGTACCACGATTTGCTCACCCACTCGCAAGATGATGGACGTTTGCGTTGTTGCCTGTGTTTGGCGACTCTGCATAGAGCAACTAAGGACGTGTGTGTCCTAGTCTCTGCTCGGACCCAGGACTCCATTTCTCCTGGGTCAACAAATACCTAGGGGCGGGGTTGCTGCCTCCTAAGGTGCGTGCCAGGTGGACTTTGTGAGACACCGCCAACCTGTTTTCTAAGTGGTGGAAACGCTTTTCTTTCCTGCAGTCGGTATTGGAGACGTCCAGTTTCCCCGGGCCTTCGTCAGCACTTGGTATTGTCAGCCTGTGTGTTAGCCATTGGACGGTGCTCGGGGATGTCTCCTCGCAGTTTTGATCTGTGCTCCCTGATGGACCGATGCGTTTGAGCCTCTTTTCGGAGGGTCACGTGCCTCCCACAAATCCCCCGTTTTGAAGCGTCTGCCCCCCTTTTAGTTGGGCTTTGTGTCTCCTTATGATTGAGTCTTAAGGGTTATTTCTATATTATTTTCTTAAGGGTCGTATTTAATCAGGAAAAAGATTTTAAGTGTGACAAAGTCCAGTTTATCTTTTTTTCTTTTATAGTTTATGCCGTTTGTGTCTTATCTAAGCATGTTTTGGCCTAGCTCCAAGTCATAGGTTTTTTTATTAATATGTTTTGATTTTTCTAGACGTTTTATGCCTTTAGCTCTTCCCCTTAGGTCTTGTACTTGGAGTTGCTTTTTGTGTATGATGTGAGAAAAAGGTCAGGGTTCAATTTTTGCTGAATAGATACAGGAGAAGCAGGCGACTTTGGTCATGGCACAGGGCCACCGGACGCCGCTCGTGGCTGCTGTCATTCCCACCTGCTGTGTATTTCAGGCTGCGGGGCTTTCTCGTCACCCGACTCGTGCCAGCTCTGGGCTCCTCCTCCCTCCGTGTGCAGGGGTCAGTCTGAGCGTGTGGCAGGCAGGACCCGTCAGGCACGGTGGGGCACTGCCCACCCCCCATGGCTTCAGGGCCCTCATGGTCAGAGGAGCGGAGGCTGGCCGTGTGGAGCCCCCGGACAGCGGTGGGTCGCTGGGGGAGTGATTTGTCCGACGTGACAGTGTTTGGGACATCAGCCCTGGCAGCGAAAGGCCGTCTGGCCTGGCCCCATCCATCACAGAAACGGGGCAGATGCATCCCGGGGAGGACGTGGTGTGTCTCCAGCGCCACACTGCAAGGTCGCGCAGCAGGCACCTTATCGCACAGACACACAGCTCCAGGCACCGGCAACTCTTGCCTTCTGTTCGATGAGACTTAGGATTAAAATTGCATTTTGTCCGCACTCGTTTACGATCATTCGGCCTTCACACACAGGACTGCAGAACAGTGTCATGTCCACGGGCCCACGCGCGGGCTTTACGGGTGCGGCACACTACGTGCAGCTAAAGTGACTTCATCGTACCTGCAGCCAGGCCCTCTGTGAAGGCCGGTCTCAGGGCTGGGGATCCCCGTTCCTGAGGAAGCACCCTGTCCTCGGCACGCAGTGAGGTGCCCGATTTCTGCCTGTCTCCCCAGGACAAAGAGATGGGTACAGGGTGGTGGTTTTCCCAGGACATTTGCAGGTGGAGAAACCGTACAGCAGCGAACGCCCGTGAGCTGGAGTTTCTAATGGCAGAGCCGGGTTTCGTGGGCCGAGCCGCCACCCTGCCCTCCGCGCCCGCCCTCCGGGGCTCGGAGCAGCCGCCGCCAGGCCCGTTAGTGCCGGGTGCTCCTCGGGGCCCTTCGTCTCTCTGGGAAGCGGCTGTGTACAGGGACAGTGTAATTGGCAGGCTGTGACACTGCTGTCTGCAAGTGTCTCTCGGAAGTGAGCATGTTTCAGCCTTTATCTGGTGACGGCTGCTACCTGAGCGAGGCCCTGGGCCGTCTCCGAGGGCTTGTAGCCGCTAATTGCGCCTGTTAGGACCAGCAATTAGCGGGGAGCTGGGGACTTCGGCGCTCCAACGCCCACCAGCCTTCAGCACGTCCGCTCCCTCTCACTGAACTAGCCCAGGCGACCGGGGCGGTGACGGACAGGTGCAGCGCAGCCCCCAGCGGGAGGCAGCCTCGCCCCCCGCCCCCGCCCCGGAGCGTGTGGGCACCCGGCGCTCTCGGCCGGCCGGGCTGAGGCTTATTAATCCGTGCTGGGAGTCAGGCCGCCCCTGTTGGTACCGTTACAGGGCGAGTTGGAAAATGACAATAAAAACCTAATTAGGCCCGGGTCGTAAAGGAGATCACACTCGGGTGGTGTCTGCTGGTTACTATGAGCACACACCACGGTTTCGGTGGAAACGGGAGGCAGAGCGTCTGAAAATTAAGACAATAAATCAGTTCCATGGAATAAAAGCCGTGCATTTACCCATTAATTAAGGATAATGGTGTCCTATAGGCTCCTGGGTACCACAGGTAACTTGCTGTCCTTCACCATCACGCACACGAGGACGACAAACTCGGGGTGCATTACAGGTGTTGGCTCCACATCCCTTTACATCCCGGGACAACTACAGGCGAGTCCACGGCCCAAGGTGTGGGTCCCATGGCCCAGGCTGATTTCGGGGTGTTTCTCGCCTCTGGCTGGCAGGTACAGCCCAGGGGCAGGGACACTGGTGGGGGGACATCTGTGTGATTTTCGTTTCCCACCACTCTACCTGCTCTTTAAAAACAGCCTCTGAATTTTTGGGGGGAGGGGGGAAGGTTTGCAGTCCTGATGGGGCTGTCAGTCAGGGTGCCCGAGGCGAGCACGTGATCAGGGCTCAGTCACCAAAGCTTGCTGTCCCAGGCCTGGACTCTGAGCAGGGTAAGAGAGGGACAGAGCAAAACCAGTCCCCAGGGTCACTAACATACTGTTCTCCCGTCCCTGTGAATGTCTTACTGATAAAAACACACACACACACACAGAAAAACTGGTGCACAGGAGCTACCATAACCCATTGCAGAATTCTCCTGAAAAACATTTTCATTTTCAATCTTGAACAATGAGGTGTGACATAGGAGACCTCTAAGTCACCCCTCGTGACAGGCAGAGTGCCCCCCCAAAGACACGCGCTCCTTAATCTCTAGTGCCTGCGAGTGTGCCACTTTGCACGGTGACAAGGCTGCAGACCGAGGACCGGGGGGAGGTTAGCCTGGGTTCTCCAGGTCACCTCACGTACTCACCGGAGCGCCTTTGCCAGGTGGGTAAGGAGGAGACAACAGTGGATGGAGGGTCAGGGACGGGGCGTGAGCCACCACTCCCGACCGTCCCTGCAGTGGGAGGAAGGGGCCCCAAGCCCAGGAACGGGGGCAGCACTAGCAGCTGGAGGGGGGACAAAAAGCAGTGTGCCCTTGAGCCCGAGAGAGGAATGGAGCCCCAGCTGACGCGGTGACCTTGGCCCCGTGAGAGGGGCGGCAGACTGCTCACGCACAACTGTGAGACAGTAACTTTGTACTGTTCCAGCCACTGCGTTTGTGGTAACTTGTTAACAGCAGCAACAGAAAATCCCTACACCCTCTGCAGCCCAGGCCCTCTGCAGCCCAGG
>PVJL010021680.1:0-10251 GCA_004026885.1 Lyroderma lyra | reverse complement strand
GTGGCAGTGCCCACGAGGCCGTGGCAGTGCCCATGAGGCCGTGGCAGTGCCCACAAGGCCATGGTGGTGCCCGTGGCAGTGCCCACGAGGCCGTGGTAGTGCCCATGAGGCCGTGGCAGTGCCCACAAGGCCATGGTGGTGCCCGTGGCAGTGCCCATGAGGCCGTGGTGGTGCCCGAGGCCATGGTGGTGCCCACGAGGCCGTGGTGGTGCCCGTGGCAGTGCCCACGAGGCCATGGTGGTGCCTGAGGCCGTGGCAGTGCCCACGAGGCCGTGGCAGTGCCCATGAGGCCGTGGCAGTGCCCACAAGGCCATGGTGGTGCCCGTGGTAGTGCCCATGAGGCCGTGGTGGTGCCCGAGGCCATGGTGGTGCCCACGAGGCCGTGGTGGTGCTCCCACGCCCTCCCCGCGCTGCCGCAGGCAGTACCATAGGTCTCGGTGGTGATGCGGCGCTGGGCATAGGTGGCCAGGCCCTCGCTTAACCACATTTCCTCCCACGTGGCATTGGTGACAGCATTGCCGAACCAGCTATGGGCCACCTCGTGGATGACGTCGATGACCAGGAATTCGTCACTCTCCAGGATGGAGGAGATGATGAAGGTGAGGCAGGGGTTCTCCATGGCCACGATGGGGAAGGAGGGGGGCAGGAAGACGATGTCGTACCTGTCCCGGGAGGGGGGAGGGCAGGCGCGTGACCACGAGAGGGCCATGGGCCTGGGGGGGTGAGTGTCAGACGAGGGGACCCTGTCGCCCCTGGGGAGGATGGGGACTTGCTCTCTGACCCCGCCTGTGGCCCGCCAGGGCTCCCGGGTGCCCCAGGACGTACCTGCCCCACATGTACGGCCCGTACAGCCGCTCGGCCGCACTTAGCCACTGCTCCACCGCGCCGGACAGCTTGCTGGTGGCTGTGGGCAGGAGGCACGGCTCGGCCCACACGCGGCTCCTGTCACAGGTTGGGGACAGTGGGCTGAGGCTCACCTCGCCCCCATCACCCCACCAGGCCCACCTCTGCCTATGGGCTCTAATGCCCGCCCCCCCCCCCCCCCACCCCCGAGCTGTGTCTGGCCAGGCTGCCCCACTGGAGGCCACCACACAGTTTGGTGGCAGGGGCACCGCCTCATGCTGAGGCCACGTGGTTCCCTTAGCCTCTGAGCGGAAGGAGCCTGGGAGGGCCTGGGCTGCATCAGGTCAGGCTGTGGTGTGGTCTGGGGGCGTGTGGGGTGCGAGGAGCCTGGCAGGGATGGCCCCGGCCGCAGCAGTGAGGCAGGGGCCACACCGCTCCCCGCGGCGCGGGGTCGGACACAGGCCACATGCCCAGACTGCGGCGGGCTCTGCCCAGGACCTGGGCCCCAGGCAGCAGCAGCAGGAAGCCAGCCAGAGGCAGAGAGCGTACCTGGGCCCGATGTCTGCCGGCTGCAGGTCCCCGGCCACCAGGGCCACCAGGTAGGCGGGCACGGGGTGCTCCATGTGGAATCGGTAGACCCCCTCCTCCTCCACGTAGGTGCTCTGTGTGGCACTCATCAGCACCTGCACCCCCGATGGGGCCTGCGTGTGGGGCAGCCCCACCCGTCAGGGTGCCCTGTGTCCTTAATGGGGAACCCCACACCCTTGCCAGGGCACCCCACACCAGAGGTCAGGGGACCCCACAACCCAGATCAGAAAACCCCATATTAATGAGAGGGACCCCCACACCTGAGACTAGGGTGCCCCGTGTCCTTGATGCAGAACTCCCTTTCCATGTTAGGGCCCCCGACTTCCCTGCTGGGGAGTCCCACGCCTGTCAGAGACCCTCTCACCCCCATCAGAGAGCCCCCATGCTGAGCTCCCAGTCTGTAAACCTCGTGCCCCATTGGGGGCTGCCACCCTCAGGCCCTGGAGCCCGGCCCCCCCCCCCCCGCCGCCCCCAGGTCACCGGCAGCTCCGTCCGAGCTCCCCGCTCAGGACCGGGACCCCAGCTGCGGCCGGGGCGGGCGCTGACCTTGACGACGGCCGAGTAGGTGCACTTGACGGCCGGTGTGTCGAAGCAGGGAAAGAAGGACCGGTTGCAGACGGAGTGGCCCTGGGTGAAGACGAAGGGCTTGGCGCTGCCATAGGTCAGCTCAGGGTCCAGCCACCAGATCTGCAGGCGGGCAGAGGCCGGCCCCGTCACAGTGGGCAGTGCTGCTGCCCCCGTCCCACCGGGAGCAGCCCGCGGGGGCACTGGACACCCTCAGCCGGGCAGGCCTCCGTGCCCAGAGCCTCTGGGGTGGGGGGCACTGGACAGGAAGGGCGTGCGGGGCCGGGGCCAAGAGGTGCTCCGGGTCACCACTGCTGACCACCCCCTTGGGCAGGCAGGGCAGCTGACCTAGAGCATGGCCTGCGTGACGCCACCAGGGCCAGCCTTCCCTCCAGGCAGGTGGCCACGCATCCAGGAGCCAGCTCAGCACGTTTCCCAGCCTGTGCCCCCGTCCCAGCCTCCAAAGGGAAACTGAGGCTCAGCCCGAGCACCTGAGTCCAAATTCTCACAGGCTGGCCAGCTGTGAATCTGGTCCTGGCCAGGAATGGGAGTTGGGGACGTGCACATGGGGACCAGAGCTTCCTGGTGACCCAAGACGAGCATGCACCTCAAGCCCAGGGATGGGACCAGCCTCGCCAGGAGGGCCCCCCATGGGGAGATGGGCTCTGGGCCAGGGACGGCGGGCAGTGAGCCGAGGACAGACTGGACAGAAGCAGCCGTGGGGCGGGGGGGCCAGGGCCTGTGCGGGAGCGGTGTGGACAGACGCCGCAGTGGCCGCCGGCACCCAGCTGCCCACCGCCACGACCCAGACCCAACCAGCCCCACAGGTGCTCAGACTTCTTCAAGCTTGCTCAGAGCTGCCAGGTACCCCCTGACCGCACAGCGAGCCACCACTTCCATTGCTGCTGGCCCCGGGGCTGTCCCCCATGTTCAGAAAGCCTGTCTGGGGAGCCTGTTCAAAAATGCAGGCGCTGCCCCCCACCAGAAGATTCCTGGCTGGGACCCAGGAACCCACATCAAGGAGACGGCCCCCCTCCCCGCCAGCCCGCGGTGGCTCCTGCTGCAGGTCGTCCTCTGCCCACCCTCGGGACAGGCCAACCCATGGTCCCTCAACGCCACCCCGCAGCCTCTCATGGCCCCCCTTCCCCATGGCCCCCCGTAAGCTCTCCCCAGCTCAGGCCTCCTGTCCCCACTGCCATGTCCCCTTCTCGGCCCAGCCAGCACTGTGTGCCCCTCAGCCTCACAGAGACCAGTGGGGCCCACAGCCCCTCCCTGGGAGGACGAACCCCCAGGCAGGCAGGACCCCACCCCAGGTGCAGCTGCTGTCCCCCGGCAGAGATGGGGCGGGCCTAAGGGCTCCAGATGGCGAGGGACAGGAAGAGAGCTGTTCTTCCTGAGGGGGGCAGGGTCAGGAATAGGGTGCAACGAGCACGGCCCCAGAGTCTGCAGCACCCCAAACTGCCTCTGGGGGTGTGGGGCGGGGGCCTGCTGGCAGGGCATCCCAGGGAGCCGTACCCGCTCCTGACATAGGGACAGGCTTAGGGACGGAGGTCCCCTAGCCTCGTGGCATTCACATGTGACGGTGGGCACCCGAGCTCAGACACCAAACATTGTCCTCCCCAAGTGCCCTGCCCACAGCCCCAGAGCCGCAGCATGTGGAGACCATGCCGTCCCTCCCTGCCCCGAGCACGCGGGGACAGTGGCCACCCTTGCTGGCCTGGCCCCACCCCCAGTGGCCCGTTGGGGGTCCTAGGTCCACCACTCTGCCGGCCACGGTCTTGGGAGGACCAGACACGTGGGTGCCAACTCCAGGACCGAGGTGGGGAGGAGCACATCCCGCCGATGCCAGTGCAGAGTGGGGGGCACACCTGTCAGAGCCCCGACTCCCTGAGCCAGCAGCAGGGGTGGCCCAGCCGGCCGGTAGGCAGCACGCCCGTGGGCGCTCAGGGCAGGAGGAGAGGCGGCAGGGCCTGCCGAGTGTCCGTGTCATGCCGGAAGCCCGCAGGTATATCTGGTCTGGGCTCTTCCCATGCAGGTGTCAGCTTGGTGGCTTTTGGCCTAATGTCTCAGCACCCCCTGTGCATGACCCTGTCCATTTGCATACCACAGGCAGTGACAGATGGAACCTCCTGGGGTGCCACAGAACTGTGTGCCGGTGTGTGTGTGTGGGGGGGTGTCACAGGTTTGCTGTCCACACGGGAGCCCAGGGCCACTTCGGTTTTCTGACAGAGCCTCTGGGGCAGCGGGAGCTCTGTGTCCTGCAGAGCTTGTGTGTATCTGTGTTGGGGGGGACATGGGGCCACTCAGCCATAGCACCCCACCAGTCCTCGCCCAGGAGGCCCGGAGCCTTACAGCCAGCCCAGCCTCCTGCTCCGGCAGGTCTGTCCCTCATGCCACCTGCAGAGAACAGACCTGGTGCCCCCAAGTCCTCGGAAAGCCAGGTCCTACACAGGCCCTTCCGCACGTGACACCCCGGCCTGCCCCGCGGCACCGGGCTCCAGCACATGCGTGGCCTGGCAAGTGCCTACAGGAAGCTGCCCTTGTCCCCAGGCAGGGCCGGTCCCTACACACCCGAGGAGAGGCCTCTCTTGTTCCCTGTCCCTACCACCCTACTGGTCCTGGGCTCTCCCTCTGTCCACGCCTCCTAAGGGCTCCCCAGGCACCAGCTGGGAATCACTGGGGACACCCGGACAGGGCTCCAGGACCAGGCCGGCCCCGTCGCTCTGCAGGTGCCCCAGGCGCAGAACCCTGTTAACGCCCCCTGGCCTGGCACCGCGGGGAGAGGCTGCCCTGAGACCCGGCGCGCACCCTGGCGGGACTCACGGCAGGGGCGTCGGTCGAGGTGTAGCGCAGGATGACCTGGAAGGGCTGGTGCGCCTGCAGCTCGGCCGGCAGCGTGACGGTGAGCGAGGAGCCGTAGTCGGTGAACGGGTCCACCCTGAAGGCCAGCGGACAGCAGGCAGGCTCAGCGTCGTGCGTCTCGGGGAAGGCGGGCAGCGGGGGCGCGGGCCCGGGGGCGGCGAAGGCGAAAGCGCAGGGCGGCTCA
This sequence comes from Lyroderma lyra, assembly GCA_004026885.1. Lineage (NCBI taxonomy): Eukaryota > Metazoa > Chordata > Mammalia > Chiroptera > Megadermatidae > Lyroderma > Lyroderma lyra. The sequence goes on along the minus strand of PVJL010021680.1, from coordinate 5,210 downwards.
GCGGCGGCGGGGGCGCGGCGGAAGGCGGCCGAGTGCAGGCGCAGGGCCGGGTGCGTGTCGAGCACGAGCGCGCGGGGCGCGGGCCGCAGCGCGCACAGCTCGAGCACCAGGCAGCCGGCCAGCTCGCGCGCCTCGGGCCGCAGCTCCAGGCCCAGCTGCAGGTGGCGGAGGCGGAAGAGCTGCGCGCTGGAGGCCGAGGCCACGTCCAGGGCGGGCGGCGGCTCGGGCGGCGGGCGGGCGGGCGCGGCCTCGGCGCCGGGCGCCTTGCGGCAGCAGCATTGCGCCGCCATGCCGCCGCGCTAGGTGAAATCCATGGGCGGCGCCGCGCCGGGCCGCGGGGAGCCGGCGAGGGGTGCCGGGCGGCGGCGGCGGCGGCGGCGGCGGTGGCGGTGGGGCGCGGGCACAACAGGAAGTCGCGCCGGGAGCCGCCCGGCCCGGCCCCGCTCCGTGCGCCGCCCCGCTCGGGCTCCGCTCGGCTGCCGCCGGGGGCGCTGTGCGCGGGGACACTGGGAGCCCGGGGCGCTGGACACTGGGACCTGGGCGGTGTGCTCAGGGGCCTGGGAGCCCGGGGAGCTTTCCGCGGGGGCGCTAGGAGCCGGTAACGCTGCGCGCGTGGCGGAACGGTGAGCCGGGCTTCTGCGCGCGGGGCTGGGGCGGGAAGCAGGGCGCCGGGGCTCTGTGCGCAGGTGGCCCGGGCGCTGTGCACGGCGGTTGGGGGTGGGCAGGACAGCGAGCCCGGAGCGCTGAGCTGGGGGATGGAAGGGGCGTTGTGCGTGGGGGACCCGGGCCGCGAAGGCAGCCGACTGGCCTCCCCGCCCTGTGCACTTCCTCCTCGGCCCTGGAGATCCCAGGAGGCGGGTCGCTGAGAGCCACGTTCCTGGGCAGTGGTTGCTGGGACACCCGGGGCAGGGCGACCCCGGAGAAGCCGGGAAGTGCAGCCTGGAACTCAGCGTTATTTGTCCGTTGGTGGCCGAGGGAATGAATCTCACGGTCCCCCAAGCCACGCCTCCGTGAGACCAGTGGGCTGGGTTGTGGGCCAGGTGAGGCCAGGCGGAGCTCGGGAGCCTTAAGGCTGTGCTGTCAGATCAGGTGGCTGTTTAGATTTATATGAAATAAAAGTAGCAGTTCAGTTCCTGGGTTGCAGTCCCAGTGTAGTGTGTGGCCAGTGGCAGCCCCCGTTGGACAGAGCCGACATCCCACCGTGGGAGTAATTCTGTCGGACAGGGCTGCCTTCCCGCTCACAGGACCCTGCGGCCAGGCCCGTAGGGTGAGTGCGAGGCAGTAACGTGACCTGGCTGGCCTGCCCCCATCCCACCTGCCCAGTCCTGTCCAGGGACCTCGGACCTTGAGGGCATGGCGTGAGAGGGGCCACCAGGATGTCGCTGTTGGTATGGTGTAAGAATTCAGGGTCGGGGGTGGGGGTGGAGGGCAGCTAGGACCCCGTACACTCTTATGTCCCGCTCGAGTGCCATGTGATGGCACTTGACCTCGGCGTCACCCAAGTGGTCCTGACTCCTCCTGGACTCAGTGTTCACATCTATAACCCTGCGATGATGCTTGCTTTCTTCCCCAGGGGTGGGGGCTGAGAGGGGGCACACACAGAGGCAGGTCCCCAGTGCCATCTTAGCTGGGGGGACACCCCAGATTCACCAGGAGCCCAGGGCTCCTGAAGTCATCCAGAAGAGCAGTCAGTCCTGAGCCAATGACTCAGCAGCAAGAGGCCCAGCACCTGCCCAGGTGACAGTGGTCCTTTGGTAGAGGGGCAGAGCTCCGGCTCACCAGCCTCTTCGAGTCCACACCCAGGCCAGGGAGAATGTCACCAGGTCTGCACACAGGTGCCCACGCTAGCCCCCCCTTACTGCCCTCAGGCACACCTTGCAGCCACCTGAGCCCTGAGGGTACGTGTTCATCAGGGGTGTCTTGCCCTCCTGGTCCCCCGACTTGGCGGGCTGGGTCTCTGCCCTTCTCTCCTGGAGGCCCCTGGGCACCTCCCCGCTGCCGGTTCACACAGGAGGGTGGGGCAGCCCTGCCAGTCTAGAGGAGCTGTTGCCACTTCCCTGCAGAGTGGGGTGGTGCCTTGCACCCCACATTTATACAAGGAGCCAACACAAGCCCATCTTGAAGGAGTAAACACACCCGCTTGTAAGAATGCCAGCCACCAAGGCTCCTTGTGAATGAACTGTAAAGTCCATGGTGGCTGTCTCCACTGCCACCCTGTCCCCTGATCTGTCCAGGGGAGAGTAGAGTTGGGGCTGCCCGAGGTCAGGGTTTCTCTCCCAGAAACTGTCACACTCCAGTCTTTCAGTGATCAAATACTGGTCAACTCAAGTGGGCTGAAGCGACCAACACTCCACCTACACCCCACCTTCCCCTAATGCACGTGCACCAGGCACCCCCATTCTAGCGGCTGGCGCTGGGGAGGGAAGTGGGTCCCTATTGGAAGGTAGATATGGAGGCCAGGGCTTCCAGGAGGAGGTGGCATTCAGGTGAGGACTATGTTGTCCCTCAAACAGGCGTCTTAGGGATGACTGGGTTCCTGGTGGGAGCTGCAGCTGGCGACGGTCCTTAGGACAGCACTGGTGGGATAATGCACTGGTGCAACCCACAGATGTTCCTCAGCCTGGCCTGGGCTGTGTCACCTTGGCATCTAGGGCCAAATCAGCAGGTGTGTGTGCGGGTGGTGCCATCAAAAGTGCCTCAAGCAGGGGTGGGCTGCAGGTCAAGGTTAACAGCCTGGGCTCAGGTCTGGGTCCTGACCTGCCAGCAGGGCCCGATGCTGGAGACAATGTGGGGAGCTCCTTGTGGGGCTGGTGCAAAGACAGCGAGCTATGAGGAGTTGCGGGGTGGTAAGCAGCAGCTGGCAAGCTGTCCATTAGGGTGGCAGAAATCGGGTTGTGACTGGGGCTTTGGCTCTTGGGTAGCTGCTGACTGGTGACATCAGGTGGGGCTGGATGTGGTGTTCGCTCTGAGTCAGGGACCATTGGATGGCACCATTCCAGTCACAGCCAGAAAACCGGTTGCAGCAGCCAGAGGCTTGTGGGGGAGGAGACCTCTTTCACAACGTGTGAGCTTCCCATCCAAACAGCTTCAGGCTCTGCTGGGTCAGGGGTCTTCAATCACAGGTGGGAGGCTTCCAGCTGGTGACACACCATGTCCCCCCGGTCGGGAGGCTGTCGCCACCTCAAACCAGAGGCGCTGGGCAGACCAGGGGTTGCTCTGCAGGGCGGAGTGGCTGACCCTGACTTTCGAGGGGCTGCTCCGTGGGGCTCAGGGGGGCATGCAGAGCTCAGGACTCTCCTGATGCCTCCCAGGTTGTGTGGGAGGGGCAACGGGGGCCACAGCATGAGGCAGGCACGGCCACTCGGGGCCATGCAGGTGGAAGGCTCAAGTCACCCCACCAGGGAAGGCCAGTATCAGCCAGGAGCTGGCCAAGGGGAGAGGGACATGAGAAACACCGACAATGGCAGTATCCTCGTTGTCATCTTAGGTATGTATTTGTACGTATTAACCAGGAACCATATTATCTGAAGGTCGTACGTACACCCAGTGTTTCCTTCTCTTTCCCCCACTGTCTTATTTAAGCAGTGTTGACGGTGATACGTTTTCTAGTCTAGTCTTTAGGCCATCAGATGCCCAGGTGAGGTACACGTGAACCAGAAGAGGGAGAAACACACTCAGATGCCCGGGAGGCCAGTGCACTGCCAGCGTGAAGGTGGCTGCAGGATGTCAGGCCCGGGCTCAGTGCTGTCACTGAAACTGGGAGTAAATAAGGTAGGAGGTAGGTATGGACGCTGAGAGCCCCAGGGTCACCCATGCTGGGCAGGCTGTCACACAGCCTCACACCCTTGCCAGCCGCTACACGTCTGAAGTCATGGGCCCCTGTTGGCCAGATCCTCTGCTGGGTTCTGGGACAGGACCAGTGCGAGGATGGGGAAAAGCCACTGGGGCTCGTCGTGCAGGTGACAGGCACAAGACTTTGCCGGCAGCCTCAGGCGGCTGGCAGCCAGAGTCAGAGTGGCGGGTCTCTGTGACTCAACTTCCCCGTCCCCTGTCCTTGGCTCCCTGGTCACACTATCCCTGTAATAAATATTTTTCTGCCTAAAATCTAAGTGGTTTTGATTTTCCCGACCAGGCCCTGTCTAATAAACTGAGGTTGACCTGGAGAGAGATGGTTCCCAGTCACCTCCTCAGTGGACAAACCCCTGAATCGCTGTCGGATGAGCTGCATTTCAGGAAGATGCGCTCCGTGTGAGCAAAGACCACCCTCCCGTCAGTGCATGACCTGCCTGGGCCCAGGAAGCTCCCAGCGCCCTGCTTTGGGGGCTGAGCTGACCACCCCGGGCTCACAGACCGGAGAGCTCCCCAGGCAGGCGGGGCCGGGACTGCAGCGCCTCCTCGTACTTCTGCAGCTGAGACCAGAAGCCCGGGTTGGGCTCGGCCACCGGGCGGGCGCTCTTCACGGTCTGCAAACGAGGGGATTCGGTTAACCCTCGCGCAGCGCTCCCTACATGGTCCCCAAGTGGTCCTGACGCCCTGCAGTCCTGCCCGCCCAGGAGCGCGCCCCGCCTAGAGCCCCGCCCCTCCGGGGAAGCCCGCCCCGCCCCCGCGAGCGGGCCCCGCCCCACCGGAAGGCCCGCCCCACCTGGAAGGCCTGAGCCAGGCTGAGGCCCCGGTGCCGCATGAGGTAGGCGGTGCAGACGGCGGCCGAGCGGCTGCGGCCGTTCTTGCAGTAGACGAGGCAGGCGCCGCCGGCGCGCACCGCGGCCTCTATGGCGGCGCAGGTGGGCTCCAGGTGCGCCAGCAGGTCCTCGGCCGGGTCGTCGAACACGGGTACGCGCAGCTCGGCCACGCCGGGCGCGCGCGGGCCGGGCTGCTGGCGCGAGACGTTGACGCACAGGGTGACGCCTGCCCGCGCCAGCAGCTCCGGCGCGGCCGCGGCGCGCGCGTTCCCGAGGAAGAGCGCGGGGGCGACGCGCACAAACGGCGGCGGCGCGGGCGGAGCGGCCTCGGTTGCCCCGGAGCGTCCGGCACGCCCCAAGTCCATGACCGGCGCCTGGTTCAGGGGTCTATTTGGGGCCGTCGCGCCCCCAGGTCCTTAAGGTCTCACGGGGGCGGGCCCCCACATCCCCGCCCACCGCCCCTGGCAGGCCGCGTAGGGCTGTGCCTGAGCGGGCTCCGCCTACAAGGCCCTGGCCACCTCTTCATGGGCC
>PVJL010021679.1:0-10251 GCA_004026885.1 Lyroderma lyra | reverse complement strand
TCTACCCTCATCTATCACACCCCACTTGGATGCTACAAATCCAGGAAAACAATAAGAAAATGAATTTATCCTGACGGTAGCACCAGGATTTGATATAGGCCTATTGTGAAAAAAGAGCTCTATGTAGAGGGTAGGACTGGCAGATCTCAATAACAATGCATAATGGAGCTTCTGATTTTTATGTGCGGAAAGCTAAAAATAATAAAGAATGAAGGCGTGGAATTGGAAAGGCCCCACTTGGGCAGAGCCAAACTATTCCAGATGGATGTCTGCATTGATACCTGTTCATCAACTACAGAACTAGAAAAGGTAATTAAAAAAAAAAGAAAAGAAAAGAAAAGGTAATAGACACACCCAAGTGAACGTGGAGCAGAGTTGAAAAAAATCAACATGTTTTATCTGTAATCACTCACTTTGCATACATTGATTTCTTCTTATTCAGGGCTGAGAAAATGTACTGCAGCCTACAATCGTCATGGCAACACTAGTCAACTTTATTGAGGACCTGGATTGCTAAATACTTGGCACACATTTCCTAATCTAATCTGCACAATAACCCTATGAGAGTTTAACCCCAGTTTAACAGAGGAGAGGATAAATTAAGTCACATGCTGAAGTCAGAGAGCTGGTAAGTAGTTGCGTGAACCCAGGTCGTTCTGTATTTGAAGCCCACATGACTGTGAAACAATGGGAAAGTCTCTTGTGGTAGACTGAATGAATGTACAATGGCCCCAAAGATACTCATGTCCTAATCCCTGGAACCTGTGTAACTGTTAACTCACATGGCAAGAGGAATTTTACATGTGATTAAATTAAGAATCTTCAGAAAGGAAGATTATCCTGGATTATTCTGGTAGGCCTACATGTACACACAAGTGTCCTTACAAGAGGTTAGGCAGGGAGAGGAGAAGAAATTGTGGTGACAGAAGCAAGAGATTGGAGTGATTTGAGGAAGAGGTCATGAGCAGCCTTTGGAGGCTGGAAAAGTCAAGAAAATAGATGCTTCCATAGAATCTGAAGAAGGAATCCGCCCTGTGGATATGTTGGCTTACTTCAGTGAAACTATAATTTCAAATTTCTGGCCTCTACAACTCTAAGAGAATATATCTATGATAATTTAAGCTACCCGGTTTGTGGTAAATTGTCAGCAAAACCATGGGAAACTAAGATAGACTTCAGTTAGGAAAATCTAGTAAAAGAGCTTAAGTCTTAAGATAGTCTGCTAAACCTAGGAAAAAATATTTAGAAAAGAGTTGGCATTCTCACTTTATTATAACAAGCCAACACTTCTAACTAGAGACCAAAATAAACTAAGATTTTAAAAAATAATAGTATGTGTAAGGTAAATAAAAATTGAAATAAGAGTTTTTCAAAACGCAAGAAATGCAAGAAAACCAAAAACATAATGACAGAATTAAAATGTACTTCAGAAATTTTAGCAATGTTAGAGACAATGCAGAATATCAAATGACTGGATTTGGCAAGCACCCCTAGAATGCAGAATAAAGTATCCAAAGATGAAAATTACAAGAGTGATAATAAATTAAGGAAGAGAAAAAATAAATCTCCATCAAAAAAAAATCATACACATTACTGAAAAGGAAACAAGAACAATCAGAAATGAAGGAAACATACAATGTTGAATAATAATTTCCTTAATTGAAAAAAAAAAAAAGATGTGAGTCTTCTCAGTACTGGGTCTCATTGCATTTTAGGAAATATTGATTAAAAGAGATTTGTAGGCCAGTGCATCCTGCAAAATTACAGGAATAAGAAAGTTTAAATTATAAGACTACAGAAAAATTTATACATATTTAAAAATAAAAAAATCTCAAAGGTGTAAAACTCAGTCTGTTCTCACATTTCTTCTAAGAAACAGCAAAAGAATTAATAAATAATAGAATGCCACCCAACAGAATTTCCTGGAAAAATAAATGTTGTGAAATAGAAATTTTAAAACCAAATTGTCTTCAATGTATAAAGATAAAAAAATCATTCTCAAATACACCAATGCCCTGAAAATCTCAAAAATAAGAAAAGCTTGAGTTTTTATTTAAATAAACAAACACCTGAAGGCCAAGACATGAATCAAAATTGAGGATAAAAGAATTTAGAAATCATGGTATAGAAGTACTAGCTGATCCTCTGGTAACCAGGGTGCTCAATTTTAGTAGGATAACGTGCAGTCATGTGGAATCTATAGCTAGGACTTAAAGCTTGGTCTTGCCCAGGCTTTATGCCATAGTTTTCCTTTCTCCTTATTCTACTTTACCAGGAACCAAGCAAGTTGTTTCCCAGAGCATAAAGGAACTCACTCCCAGTTCAAATGAAATGGTATTTCAAATGGAATCTTGTCCTAGGATTACCAAAAACAGTAACAAATAATCAATGCTGTTCTCTCAGACACTCATAATCATACGTGTATCCAGAGACCCAGGAAACAAGACAATAACAAAGAACAATATAATGGCTATTGCATTTTCATAAAACCTGAATAATGACTTTTGCCTGTTTAAAAAATTTAAATTGAATCACCTGAATCATGAATGGGCCCTGCACAAAGCTTTATATGATAAGAACAACCTCTGGGTGTTTCTATGGCACTCTGTTGTTTAAGGGAAAGTATATACAGGGAAAATAAATTGTAGGAAATACACCAGAATTTTAACAGAGAGTTTCTCTTGGTGGTGCAATAGTAAAGGACTGTTGTGTGTGTGTGTGTGTGTGTGTGTGTGTGTGTGTGTGTGTGGTGGGAGAGGTGCAGGGGTAGTGTTCTGTATTTCCAAATTTTCTGCAATTAATTATAACCAATTGCAATTTTAGCGAAAATACTTTTAAAATAAGACCATGTAATTTTAGTTAAAAAGAAAAGTTATGTAAACACTATGAACAAAAGCAAACTGGAAAAAGAATCGTGGAACTTCAGGGACATTCAGCTGCAGAGAGGCATGAGATTAAGACTAAATTTTACTCCTTTTCTGTCTAATCAGGGTATTTTCTACTTATAAGGAGAAAATATAAATTTGTTTAAACTACTTTTAACAAACGTATATACAAAAATAAATGTTTCCTTTATATTTGCCCTCAATGACCATAACAGTTTGGGAAGTAGCGTGTAGTGGGGGAACCACAAAATCTTTAGAGTCAACAGTTAAATTTCCCTCTCAGGAAGTAGGAGAAACAGTCTGCTGGTCATGGCAGCTTTAGAAAATATTCATCTCAGGCTTAGAAAGTGAAGATTCTTGATTAACTAAAGCAGGAACCCAGGTACCAGGGCTACCACAGATTTACTTCTACAATGCAAAGGCAGCTATCTGAACCCATGATGTGAAAATTAGGCAGATCAGAGATACAGTACTGGCTTGTTTCAAATGGTATGTCTGGTCAGCCTACTGAAAATGCCTCTTGATGGCAGCTCACCTACTATCTTTGCCAAAAAAGACTCTGACATACAGCTCAAGCTGCAGCAGACTGCAGAATCCAGGACGGCAGGGACTGTGGCCAGTGCATTGTTTTATCCTCTGCACAACCACAGTGCCTGGTACAGAGTATGTGGTAATAGGAAGGAAGGAAAGAAGGAAGGAAGGGAGATTGTTTAAAATAAACAGGATGATGTGTGTTTTACAGATGATAATGATGACACAGGTTTACAGGTGTGTGTGTGAGAGAGAGAGAAAGAGAGAGATCGATCCAGGAGAAAGGTACATATTGAGAAATAATTCAATGGGAGTGTTTTTAATGACCCCACCACCACAAAAGAAAGCAATGCTTAACTAGTCTTTGGTTTGTCTCATATAATTCCATTTTTTTAAATTAATTCTTCCATTAATTGATGTTTGGACCATATGGATCTACTTATTTCAGTCAAGGTTTTGGGGCTCACACTCACACATGCTTAGTGAAAACAAAAATATGAGAAAGATCTCTGGGAATGAAAATTTTTAGTAAAAGAAGTCTTTTAAATATTCATAGTTTTATGCAACATCAATTTCTGGGAATCTTTCAGGAGGAAGTAATATGAAATATGCCAAAAGATTTTTTAACAAAGATGTTTATTGTGGCATTATTTATAATAATTATGCAGAAAAGAGTTAACATAGCAAACATGAGACTGCTATTCTTAGAAAGCCCCTTGCCTGGCATCTGGGAACATGGCAGGTAAATAGTTTTCTAAATTAACATTCTCTAAAAGATAAGGGTATGTCACTCTGCCTAAACTATGAAAACAATACATCTATGCAAAATACCTGCTCCCCTTCTGGAAATATGGAACATGGGCTCACACGAAGCAGAGATGCCTATGTGATAATACCCCAGTCAAAGCCTTGAGTGCTGAGTCTCTAATGAGTTTTCCCCCATATACAGTGATCCACACATGTGACGACTCTTTGCTGGAGGAATTAAGTGCATCATGTGATGCCACTGGAAAAGGACTCTTGGAAACCTGCTCCTGTGTTGTTCTAGACCAGGGATGTCCAATCTTTTGGCTTCCCTGGACCACACTGGAAGAAGAATCGTCTGGGGCCATACCTAATGCTAGCTGATGAACAAAAATGGTCGCAAAAATATCTCAATGTTTTAAGAAACTTCACGAATTTGCATTGTTCTGCATTCAAAGGCATCATGTGGCCCATGGCCCAAGGGTTGGACAAGCTTGCTCTAGACTTCACCCCATGTGTCTTCTCCCTTTGCAAATTGTGCTTTGTGTCCTTTCACTATAATAAACCTCATTTATGAATATGACTATATACCGGGTTCCATGAGTCCTCCTAGCAAATCTCCGAACCTGGATGTGGTTTATGTAATCACACACAGTAATAACATTGGAAATAACATAAATGCCCAGTAATGGAAAATAGGTTAAGTAAATGATAGTACATACATGCACTAGATTATTTTATAACAGCAATTTTGCTTGTGAAGTTTTTTTTACATAACTATAATACAGAAAATTGAAAATATTACATACCTTATGCTTTTAATTATGAACAAAAAGTCCATAAACAAAAGGACTAAAAAATATGCCATAATGCTGAAAATGACAGTTTCTGGCTTGATCAAATTTCTGTCTGTATTCTATTCTTATCTTTTGTTCTGAATGGGCTGAGTGTGGGATTCATAAATTCTAAGTACCTCACTCACATACTGCCACCTTTTGAGGAAGTTATCCTAATTATTTTTTTCTTCATACCAGTTGCCATAGGACCTAACCCATGGTTTATCTGTAAAATCAGACTTACTGCCTGAGTTTTATAGGACTCAATTAGGAAGCAGTCCGTGATCCTGAGACAAACATGTTTGAGTTGGACATGATGGGATAAGCACACTGAACATATTTGGCTCAAATTCTTCCCAGTTGGGTCTCTAAGGCACGTGGAAATCATCTAACACCATCAAATCTTATATTTTAACCATTTAAATGCTAAGTGAATAACAGAAGCAGGCTGCTAGCTTAGAGGTTAAGCAACTTCTCCACTTCTCTCTGAAGCAGGTTGATAAGCCCAGTGATGAAAAATCTGGATCCTAGAATGACTATGGAGCTGAGGGGATGATTTGCCCCATCACACATGCCACTCCCCAACTATAAGGAGATAGACATGAACATTTGTCTTCCCAGAAGTCCTACAATAAAAATATATTTGTTTTGTAACATAAAGGGATGATTAAACTTTAGAAAACAAAACCTATCTAAAAAATCCTTTGTCACAAATCTTTGGTATTTTATTTATACCCAGGTTATGCATGAGTAAGAATTATTGTGACAATTCTGGAATCAGCTGGCCTTTTTAGAAAACAAAAACAAGAACCTAATTCCCTTAGAAAGATTGTTAATTTTTAGTTATTTCCATCTGTCTTTGATGATTGGCTTGTCAGAAGATTGAAGTTCATTAATGTATCATTATCTTTAGTAAAAGCTCATTAAAGCAATACATTCAAGGGAGGAAATAAGATGCTAGTAACTAAAACAAAAGGATAATTACAGAAAAGCATTTTAGCCCTGCTTGTGTCTGTGTATTTATTCCAAATGTTTCATTCCACTCTTTTCTACTCCACTAGTCATAGCTAGGAAAAAGCTAGCTTGTCTTTTACAAGGGGTAAAATCATATATTGGTGGAAATTCAACAAAATTATAGGCAGTGTATTACAGAGAATTAAATTGAAATTTATGTAAGTACAAAGAGAGTCACAAAGACCAAGTCTATAAAGCTACAGTAAATATCACACATACATAACAAATAAGATCAGTAAAAACGCTAACAAACAAGAACGTTCCATTATTATGATCAACAGTTAACAATTATTGGGTTTAAGGATTAGCCAAATTTTTTATTCTTGTTTTTGTTTTAATTAATTTATTTGCTTATTGTTTTTAATTAATTTATTTGTTTATTGTTAAATTTATTGGGGTGACATTGATCAGCAAAAATTACAGAGGTTCCAGGTGTACAATTCCTCAATACATCCTCGAATGTGTTGCACCGAGGGCTCACTACCCAGAGTCAGTTCCCCTTTCATCACCACGCATTTGGTGCCCCCTCCCTCCTCTACCACCCACCTCCCCCCATCTCCCCACAGGGTTAGCCAATTTCTACCTGTTCTTTTCAGTCCTTTCAATCGTCAACAGAAAGAAAGCAAAGTTAAAACATAAATCAATGTTTCTACTTATGAAAAATGTAAGTGAAAGTCTGAGTGAATGATGAAAATTCTGAAATATGCATGTTTTCCATGTTATCTACGGAGCTCAGTGGCCATGTGGACCGTTTCCACTATTACTAATAAATGAAAATTAACTGTACTAATAAAATATTTCACAGCTGTTCTGCCTTCTTACTCCCACACATCAACAGATGAAATTCAACAAAATTTGGTCCTTTGCAGAAATATAATGCATATTATTTTAGTAGCAACTTTAAGAATAGTTGAGGAGAAAATTATTTCTTACTTTATCTTACTGGTTTTACGTACTACTATGTCCATATATGAGTCTTCCCTCTAGTTAAAGTGATTTATTTGCCTTAACCTAAAAGAATATTGAAGTCCGTTTCCACTCATTTGTCTATGCCATGCTCTCTACCTGGGGTACGTTTTTATATGTCTACTTGTCTAGGGCACAGGATCCACACATTTGGTCAAACATATGTGGATGTTTCTGTGAAGGTATTTTTAGATAAGATTAACATTTAAATCTGTGTTGAGTAAAGCAGATTGCCTACCATAATGTGGGTGGACCTCATCCAATCAGTTGAAGGCATTAAACAATAAATAAAAACAGACTGACCTTCCACTAAGAAGAAAGAATTCTGCCAGGAGACTGCCTTTGGTCTCAAACTGCAACATCAAATTTTCCCTAGTCTCCAACCTGCCAGCCCACACTGCGTATTTGCATTTGCTATGCCTTAAAATAAATTTATCTATATATTGTGGGATGGGGAAAGAGAGGGAAAGGGGAGAGAGAGAGAGTGGGAGAGGGAGGTGTGTGTGGGGGTAGGGGAGAGAGAGAGAGAGAGATTAAGGAATCATTAATAGAGACAAAGAGAAAAAAATCCATCAATCTATCTATCTATCTAGATCATTGCATAAATATAGGACTGAGAGATAATAGGTGTATCTATATCTATCTATACCTATAGGTAGATATGTATCTACATCTATACCTATACTGAGGGAGAGAGATTTTAGATTTTATTGGTTCTGTTTCTCTGGAGAACCCTTACTATTATACCCTCGTAACACATCCTAACCACTCGCGACCTTCCTAAAGTATACTCAACTTTCAAGGTCAAGCTGTAACTCCCTCATCTTTTCTTCTTTACAAGCATACTGGAATTAAAAGGAATGTGATTGACACGATTACAAAAACAACGCTGAATCAACTCTAATGATTAAAAACTTAAATAATTTTCAAAGTTGTGTATTTTCAGTATTAAGAAAAATATGCCTTACAATCACTTTACTGATGGGATAGATCCACATGAATGGTCATGGAGGCTGAGAACCACTCATCTCCACCACTGGGAGAGGACACAACTCATTTCCAGTATCGTGGGTTACCTTTTCTTGTGTTTCAACTCAGCCACAATCCATAACTTGTTTACTAGACATGGTTGATGTCTAAAATTTATTTGTATTTCTATACAACTAGCATAGCATATTTTATGCTCAGTTTTCAAAGTATTAAAAAAAAACACCTTTAATCACCTCCTTGGTTTCAAAATTCAGATGCTATTATCACTTTCATTATAGATACTTATAACAAATGTTTTCTCTCCCTAAAAGATGGAACCAAAAGTGATATAACAACTCTATCTCTATTTAAATGAAGCCTCTATCAAAATAAGACGAAAAGTGTGAAATTTGAACAATTACTGGATATTAGTTGGTATTAATGTTATTAATTTTTAGATGACAATAATATTTGGGTTGTGCTCTAAAAAGAGAGTTCTTATATTTTATATACAACTGAAAAAATATTTATAATGGATATAAAAAAATTTGCTTCAAATAACCCCAGCTCAGAAGGAAACTCATTGCGTACATGATGAAATACTACTGGCAATGAGCTCATAATTGTTGAAGCCAGGTGATAGGTACATATGTTTTTATTATCCTACTTCATTTATTTTTGTATATACTTAAAGTTACCATAATAAAATGGTTTTTATCTGTTTATTCCAAAATGCAAAAACTTCCCCAGTGCCAAGGGAAGTTTGAATTAAATTACTAATCATTAGGAAAACAGAGCACAGCACACAGCAAAACATGAATAACAATATTTTTCTTTCTGGCAAAATGTGATTTGAAAAAAGAGGAATAGACTGGTCGTAAAGTCAAAGAAGCTCAACTAAGCAAAATCTTCACCAAATCCTCACAGAGGAGTTTTTTTCCTTTGGTTTTTTTTTTTAGGCCAATCTTGTGATAAAAAGGTAATTTTAATGAAGCCAAGACTATATTAAAAGTTTTTTAACAACCATACAGCATCCTTGATGTATGTTTCAGAAAATATTTGTTCTCATTTTCATTAATGCTTAAAAACCTAACTCTAACCAAATGATGGAATTTTAAAAAGTAACTGAAAGTAAAACCACTGTAATTTTATTTATACATTTTTCTTATCATTTTCTTCTACATCAATTTATTAATACCAATACATTCCTAAAAGACCTGTGGTATTAGAATCACAAAAAAAAATCCCATCTATTTTTAATTATGTACTATTTCAGAAACACTGAAAATTGAAAAAAATTATAAATACCATTTTAAAAATTCATTCTACAGATTAACTGTGGAAAAGCACTTTTATTCACACAATTAGATAAAAATGATTGGGGACAATTAAGATAATAAAAAAACATAAGAATTCTTTGTAAAAGTCTGTGTGTTTTCTCTTTTTTGTAAGTGAAAAATAAATGGTCTCATTTTTTTAAAACACCATAAGAGAAAATGCATCAGCTATTTAAATATTTCTCTAATTCATTTTCAGACCAAATTTTGTCGCACAGAGTAATTTAAATCAAATGTTAGAAACCCAGAAAAAAGAAAACCTTGTATCATTTATTTATCTTTATTTATATGCTTTAGCCTTCTTTTCCTTAAGTCAGATAAACTTGCAAAATATTCTATGACATACGTGCAATCTACTATGGCCATAAACTTTTAATTACAATTTTGAAAACTTATGACAGAGAAACTACCTTAGGTATATAAAAGAGATTGCAAATCTGGTTGGAAAAACTGCTTTTAAAAGAGGCAAATTTAAGAATCAGATCTTGCTTTTTGTTTCTAAAAATTAGTTTAAAAGTCATTGTAAGTACATTAACTCACATTAAAATTTTGGCTATCTATGGACAAAGATAAATTCTTAGTGTATATAGTCAAGAAGAAATATTCCAAACAGTGAGTATAGAAAAAAAAGTAACCCTCAGAAAATGCTCTCATAGAGTTTTGTTTTATAATACTGATGGTACAAGTAATTAGTATGACATTTAATAAATGGCACCTTGAAGAACTGCTTAAGCCCCAATGAGTCTTCAAGTCAAACTACCTTAAATTTTATTTGTTTTTAAACAATAGATTTATAGTAATTTTGCCAGCATAATTTCACTACCTCATCTTTAAAAGATTTATATGTGTGAAATTCTTGAGAGAAACATCCCTTATATACATACACTGTATTCTCCAATGGACGTAGCTTAGCACAAACTGATAAAAAAATGAAGGGTCATAAAACAGGAAATTCATTTTCATACCCAT
>PVJL010021678.1:0-10286 GCA_004026885.1 Lyroderma lyra | reverse complement strand
GCGGTGCCGGGAGGCCCTGAGCGCGGTGCGGTGCCGGGAGGCCCTGAGCGCGGTGCCGGGAGGCCCTGAGCGCGGTGCGGTGCCGGGAGGCCCTGAGCGCGGTGCCGGGAGGCCCTGAGCGCGGTGCGGTGCCGGGAGGCCCTGAGCGCGGTGCCGTGCCGGGAGGCCCTGAGCGCGGTGCCGGGAGGCCCTGAGCGCGGTGCCGTGCCGGGAGGCCCTGAGCGCGGTGCCGGGAGGCCCTGAGCGCGGTGCCGGGAGGCCCTGAGCGCGGTGCCAGGAGGCCCTGAGTGCGGTGCTGTGCGGGTGCCGCCCTGGGGGCTGGGTCTGCGCTGTGTGCATGGGCCGGCCCGGGGCTGCTTGGCGGCATTCCCGCCCCGGGCAGACGAGGACGCCGGGCACAGGGATGTGAGCGACCTCACCTCTCGGTGCCAGTGAGCGGCGGAGCTGCGCCCTGGGTCACCTCACAAACAAGGGCGCTAACGCGTGGCGAGACCGACCGGGCGCTCAGAGCTGCAGAATTCGGATGAGCAGAGAGGGACACCTTGAAAACCGCCATCGCCCCACTGAACAGCGGGGGCCGTGCCTGGGGCACACACGGTGTCCCTAGGGAAAGGCAGAGCCAGCGGTCCCAGCGAGGCAGCCCCCACCGCTCCGGCGCCTCCTCTGTCCTCTCAGAAAACGGCTCCTTCCTCATCCCGCGACCCCATCACAGCGCTGGTCACCAGCAGCGGGGTCCAGGTGATGTGGGCCAAATAGACCAGCCGTCCCCCCACCTCACTAAAGACCCCTTTCCTGGTTCTTTAGCTCTCGGTTTCACCTTTTCTTAATCGCTGTCCTTTTCAATTTTCTCTGGCTCCTCACCCCGAGCAACAGACTTTCTATCCTGAAACCACCCAGTGACGAGGGCTTTAAAACCTAGTTCTCTGGTCAATGCCTTTGCACTAACTGAATTCATTCCTCCTCAGCTAGAAACCACAGATATTAGCGGTGCCCCAACAAGGCCTCCAGCCCATCTCAACAAAGGAGTCAGCATGGCGGATCTCGGGACCCCTTCCCCCCTTAGATGAGATAGGGGAGAGCTCCGTGGGTCCCCAGGAGGTAGGGACAATGACCACCCTCAGCAGGAAGCAGATACAGAGGATGGGACCTCCACCCCCTCAGCTTCCCATGGAGATTTGGGGGGATCACGTCTCTCAAGAGGATGTGAGGAAGGTGGATAGAATAAGGGGATCTCCACCTCCCCCCCCCCCCAGACCGCCTGCTGGAATGTTCTGCCCAGATGCCACCCTTTCACATGGAATCCCGGCCCCAGGCTAGGAGGTTCCGGACAAAGGCAGGGAAGTCGGAGGCCCAAGAAGCCCACCAGCTTGGGCCAGCTCCTAAGGCCTGCGCAGTGACAGTTACCTGAACCTCATTGTACCGTCACTGTAATGTCATACACGTGCCCGGAAGTTCATTAATAGCATAACAGACTGAACTCTGGGAAGGGGCCTGCGCAGTCGGAAGGCAGACCCCTGGTCAATCAAACTTGTCAATCAAGAGACCCCACGCCCAGAGGTGTCTCCCCTGAAGACTTAGAATAAAAGCCCCAAAGCCTCGCTCATCGGGGCTCCTGAGCCACTTTCCTGCTCGAGCCGCCCCCACCTCTTTGGAGTGGACTTTCCCCTCAATAAACTGTCTCTTTACTTGTGCGTGTGTCTTGTCCAACTCTTTGCTCGAGATACCAAGAACCTGGTATCGACAAGGACACCCCATTTTCCGGTAACCAGGCACTGGCGTGGGCACGTGACAGTCACCGCGCCGCCCGGCAGCTCTGTGCACCGTGGCCTCCCCCTGCAGCCGCCCCGGCCTGCGCAGGCTGCCCCCCGCATACATGCGTACAGGCTGCGCACTGCGCAGAGGCACCGGGAGAACTTTCTGGGGTGAGGGTGACGTTCTACTGCTTGGTCAGACTTTGGATTTCATGGGTCACGCATTTGCCAAAACACATCGCCCCGAGTTCTGTGCTTGGGGTCTGTGTGTTGCGCTATGTAATTTCTACATTTTGCCTCCAAAGTAAAGAAATTAATCTGGTTGGTGACATGCACGCTTAAGTGTTTAAGGGTGACTGACGTTTTTTTAAGACGATGGGTTAATGGATGCACAGAGAGATGGACAGATGGACAGCAACATGCTCTAGGTGGTGGCTTCCTTGGGTGACTACTGACAAGTCTGTCAACTTCTCCCTACGGTGGAAATATTTCACAATAAAAGGTGAAACAGAAATGACCGGTCTTGGACGCCACTAAGGCCCCAGCCCAGTGACTGGTCAGCCGATTAGATCTGGACCAAATCATACTCCCCATCTGAGTGGTCCCCATGTCCCAAGTGACCACAACAAGAGGCTGATCTCACCCCCAGGTTAGGGCTCTGCCAGGGGCTGCGGGCTGGGTGGTGCGTGTTTTACACCACGGCGACGTCTGAAAAGCTGTAGGGAAGCAGCTGAACCTGTCACGTACAGTGTGTCTGCACTTGTTCTATGCCGGACGGGCCAATCGCAGCGCCTGGGAGTTACCGGGAGGGGTACCAGGACTATCTAAACACGACTGAAATAAAGTGCCACGTAAGAAAAGGGGGAGAGGGAAGGCGGCGGGGGAGAAGGGACAGGGACACGAACACACGGCGATGGAAGGAGAGCTGACGCAGGGTGGCGAACACACAGCCGACACACAGGCGATGCGCTGGAGAATCGTACACCCGGAGCCTATGTGATGTTCACTAACCACTGTCACCCCAATGCATTTAACAATCAAAAAAAAAAAAAAAAAGAAAGAACAACCACAAAAAATAAAAATAAGACGCGGAGGCAGCCAGCGGGGGTTGCCTGGGCACTGCACCCCACTCGCACTGGGCTCAGGGCTGCTGCGCCCGGAGAGCCTCAGGCTCCGGAGAAAGCAGACACCTCCCTGCTCTGGACTGGTCAGCAGCCGCCCACGTAAGCCGCCACCTAGAATGCTCTGTCCCTCCACCATCGCTCAGCCGACTGCTTCTGCTTAAGTACCAGTCCTCGTCTCCACGGACAGGAGCCCAAGCCCCTCGGCCCGGCTGGGCCTCCGTCTCCACGTGCGCTGGCCCTGCGTGGGTCACCGCAGCTCAGCAAGAGACGGGCGCCCCGTGCCGGGTGGGGCCCAGGTCTCCTTCCTCACCCTCCGCAGAGCCCAGGGGAAATGGAAGAAAGCAGGTGGCACTGGGGTGTGGGCTCGGGGACGTGGCGTCGGGCCAGAACGGGTGTCCTGTCCCTGCAGGCACAGCACCACGCACCCAGGGCGCGGCAACAGCGGTCATTTGCTTCGGCGGAGTAAGCAGAAGGACAGCCGCTCAGAGCAAGCCTCCTCATGAAGACATTCCGTCCGCACGGACAACCGGCTCTTCAGGAGCACGCGTCCCCATCCTCGGAGGACGACTTTCCCAGACTCCGTCAGCGGGAGCGGGCCAGCGCCCTGAGGGACGGAGTGGCCCCGTGTGCGGTGCAGGGCCCCTGCCCCGGCCTGGCCCGGCCCTGGCTACGCGGGCGTGCGCTCAGCCTCAGCCCCTCGGGGCCTCCCGCGCTCCATGGGACACGAGTCCGGGAGCTCCCTGGAGAACGAATGACGGAAAAGCTGACCCGCCTCCCGGCGTTCCGCACTGTCCCCCGACAGCCTCAGTCCCCAGCGCCAGGACGCCCCCGGCACCCCCAAGCGGCTCAGCGTGCCCGCTCGCTTTTGTATTTAAAAGTTCCGGGCCTGCGGCCCGTCCTGCTCGGCCCTGACTGTGCCACCGTGATCTAGCGCCTTCTCTTCCAAACGGGCTGCCAAACCGCGTTTTGTTGGGGATTTCCTCCCGAAGGCAGCTGGCGGTTCCTGCAGCACAAGTGATAGGCGCCCCGTTTCCATTTGTTTCCGTTTCATTTATAGCCTCCCCACCCCCCAGCTGCGGGCACCGGCAGCCCCACCGGCAGCCCCCCAGCCACGGGCACCGGCAGCCCCACCGGCAGCCCCCCAGCCGCGGGCACCGGCAGCCCCACCCCCCACCGGCAGCCGTAAATCAAAGACCACAAGCCGGGCCGCGGCACTCCCGTGCGGACGGCGACCCGGGGACGTTGCTGAGCGCTAATGTGAATACTAATTACTTTTCCAATCGGCCCAGGGTGTGCGCTGCGCACAGCCCAATCCCATTACACACCAGCGCGATCTGGGACCCGAGGACACAGGAGTGGTCCCACTCGAGGAGGAATGCAGCCTGCCGGAGGGGGCCCGCGCTGTGCCCCGAGCACGGGGGGTGGAGGGGCTCCACCGCAGGCTCGGCGGCGCTGGCTGGATGACCTTGGGGCGAGTCCTTGACCTCTGTGAGCCTCAGGTTCTTCGACTCTTAACCGAACGGCGGCCAAGAGAACCCACTCTGGAGAATTTCGCTGGAAATCAGATGAGAGGCTGTCCGGAGAGGCCTGGAAGCGCGTCCCTCACACAGGGGCCCCACCATCAGGGGCCCTCCCCCGAGCGTCAGGGAGGGCTCCGGCACTCCTCCCTGATTTGGCCCCACAAACCCAGTGTCCGACACCCGGTGCCTTGACCCAACCTGCCCACGCCCCATGGCCTTTTCTCCAACAAGGTCACTGCCGTCTACCCAGGGCCAAAACCCAGCAGCACCGCCTCACTGCTGACCCTGCGGCCCTGCACTCTGTTGGCCCCCAAATCCTCTGAGACACCTCTCCGGTCTTTTAGGTCCTTGCCACCCACCCTAGGCCACCCTGACCCTCATCACTTCCTGCCTAGATTCACCCCGGATCGAGCCTGACCGCCGTCCACACTGCGGCCAGAACGAGCTTCCTGTGACTTACGGACAGGCTGGTTGTGGGCCGGACCCAGTGCCCGAGGCCTCACTGCCCTCTGCAGGGCCTGCCCTGGGATGCTGGCCTTGGCTGCACCCCAGTTTTGGCAGCCCATTTCTGCTCTCAGCCATGATAGCAGCCCCAGACAGAGACACCATGTCCTCCAAACCAGGGCCTGGGCGGAGGACAGTGGCCTGGAACGGAGCCACAGCCCAGCGGATGCAGCTCGGAGCACGCGGCCCTGGGAGCCCTCCCCCACGCCCCTGCCCGCCCGCGCTCGGAGAGGAAGGGCCGGTCGTGAAGCTGCAATGGCTGGTCCCTCAGCTGGGAGCTCGCACGTGATGGACGGCGGGGCCGATGCAGAGCTGGAACAAGGCCCTTCCTACGGCAGAGCCGCCCCGCGCCGCCCGCGCACCCGTCTGCCCCAGGGGGAGCCGCGCCGACACCGGCAGAGCCCTCGCCCAGCCCCGCTCGAGGTAACCTCGGGGACCCACGGGGAGGCTGAGAGCCAGGGAGCTTCGCGGGCACGTGGACGCCCCGCGCCATGGGCACGAGCGATGGCGGCGTTAGGCTCCCCGCCGTGGGCAACGGCGGCTGCGAAGGCTCAGTCTGTGACTCGGCCGTTCATAAATGATGCACAAAGACCCCCGTCGCCTGGCTTCCTCTGGCCTTGCAGACGCAGCGTTAGTTTGGCGGGGACGTTAGGCAGATGTACTCTCTCGTGCTAGCGTGTCAGCTGTAAGACCTCTGTCCCTAGTCAGACGACTTCATGAAAGTCACAGCTTACAGCGAGGGAGGCCTCCTCAGTGCACGCGCCCCTCCTGAGAGCCTGCCCTCGCCAGGCCATCGAGGACGGTGACCTCCGGAACACACGTTAGGACATCTGAAACGCCCCGAGCTCACTGAGTTCGCGCTCCTACGTGGACGGTGGGACCTGGATGCACGAGGCCCACGGCCCCGAGCACAGTGACGGGGAAACAGTGATTCTGCCAGGTCGGAGATGGGGGGCTGCGACCTGGTGTGGGACTCGGGGAACACAGGACAGCAAGGGAGGAAAGCAGGGGAACCCCAACTGCGTGGGCGGAAGCCAGGGAGTGGAGAAGGGGGGCGCTGCGCAAGCACAGGAGCCCACCCGGCTCTAACCCTGGTCGGGACCCTGGGGACACAGCTTGCCAGGCCAGTGCCTCCAGCTCCTCGTCTGAAAGGGGACGACGGTTCCTACCCCACAGCTCGTTTCGACCATGGAGTAGGACCACGAGGCCTTGGGACACTGCCCAGCGTGCCGCGGTCTGCGTGTGCACACGCGCGTGCACGTGGAGTGCACGTTCACAGAGCAGACACGAGCCCGCGTGGCCAGAGCGAGGCCGAGTGGCAGCGAGCAGCCCCGGGGGCCGGAGGGCAGGCGAAGGCCGGCATGGGGAGGGGCTGGGCCTCCCGTCCCAGGCTGGGCAGTCGGACCTCGGCTGCTGAACCCCAGGAGCCCGGCGGAGGTCCTCGGGCGGCAGCCGACACGTGCAGACGGGCTGCAGGAGGCCGCGTGTGGAAGACGGGGCCGAGGAGGCTGCACCGGAGAGCGGCCGGCACACCGCACGGTCCAGGCCACGGCGGCGGCGGGAGCGTGCAGAGAAATGCCGGCCACCGGCCAGCCTGGGCGGCGTGAGAGGAGACTGTGCTCGGAGCCGGAACCCGACTCCAGGAGGAGCGGCGGCCTCTGCGCGGCCCCGGCCGCCCCGGCTCCCGACCCTCGTCCTCCCGCCTGCGGAAACCACGAGGCCCCCACCATCCGAGCTCACCGCACCACGTGTGTGTCAGTCCACGCAGGCGGGCGGGCCGGGGCCGCTCACACGCCCTCTGACCGAGGAGGCCGGCTCTTACTGATGCCCCCCGCACCCGCCTTCAAAGTGGGGCCCACGAGGAAGGAGAATGGGAGACGCCAGGGGTGCCGGCTGGTGGGACTCCCTTAGGGACGAGCCACGCGGGAGCCACCCGCAGACACACAACCCGGGCGCTCCGAGCCGGTGCACCGCCGCAGGCCAGGCCGCAAACCCTGACTCGGGGCCTGAGACGCACGGGGCCGGCACGCCCCATGGTGCAGGTCCGACCCCGCCCCGAGGTCAGGAGCCCACAGGAGCGACCGGTCCCGGGGACAGAGCTGTCACTCCCTGGCATGTGCATCACGGGACACAGGTGACAACCGAACAGCTCTGCTGCGCGCGGCACTTACAAATAGGTGGTGAAGAGCATTTTAACGTAATTTGCTCTCTGGGCTCCAAGAGCCACGTCGGCCTCCCCACGACGTGACAGAGGAGAGGGTCGCCGCCGATGGCTTCCTGGCACAGAGGAGAAAGGGACTTGCCAGGGAGCTCAGCTGCCGGTCACAGAAACGGGGGCCGCTCAGCACGTGACCCAAGCGCCCCTCCTCTCCACAGCTGCCCAGCCCGCTGCACGGCGTGGCCAGCCTCTCAGGGGCCACCAAGGGTCACGCGGAGGGTTATGCGCGTGATCACACACGTGACACACGGGACGGACCCGGCACGGGCTCTCCAGGAACCCGCTTTTGGTGTCACTCTACAAGATCAGGGTGGAAAGCAGCCGACAGCTCCGGCCTCTGGCCGCAAGCCGCACGTAGAAAGCCCCCAGGTCTGCGCACACCTGGGTGACGCTGGGTGCCACGCGCCTGCAGGGGCGACCTCTACGACAGAGGCCTCCGAACTCGGGAACTGTGGGCACTCCCAGGGAGAGGTGCGGGGAAGCGGGCCACCGGCGGGCGCTGTCACGTCTGGTGACTTCAGGACCCGCCTCCGACGCTGGAGGCTTTTCTCATCCTCCTCAGCATCCGTGTGCCCGGGGGTGGCCCCACCAGGTGACCCGGCTGAGCCACACCTTGGGAGCGCCATTTCCATCCGTGCCTGACTATCACGTTTCTCCAGTGCTGCAAGGACACTGGTCAGCATTTAACTTCCACGCTGCATGTGCTTCACAGTCAACGAGCAGGTGTCACAGGCCACTGCCAGGGCTCCCGGCCACTGATCTCCCAGAACACAGCGCTTCCCACGTCAGCCTCCGGGCGGCTCCGCGAGGTGTGGGCCACCCTCCCACGGGCAGAAGGGAAGCCGGGTGAGGACCTACCCGCAGGCAGTCACAAACCAGGGTGGGCGGAGCCAGGACCCGGACCCGCCGGGCAGGGAGGCAGGCACACCAGGGGAATTAACCTGCCCACGGCTGTGACTTCAGTCACCTCTTTAAATGAGCCAGCAAACAGCCAGGAAACCCGCCCAAGAGTGCACGTCCAGCGTCCACAGCAACAGGAGGACACAGCGGCCAGTACCTGCGACGGCTCCTTGAGCACACAACAGAGCGCGGAGGCAGCACCGCGTTTTGCCAGGTTGGACGCGCTCCCGGGTAGGACGCGCTATCCGGTCGGACGCACTATGGGGTGGGATGCGCTCCCGGGTGGGACGCGCTCCCGGGTGGGACGCGCTATGGGGTGGGACGCGCTATGGGGTAGGACGCGCTATGGGGTGGGACCCGCTATGGGGTAGGACATGCTCCCGGGTGGGACGCGCTATCGGGTGGGACGCGCTATCCGGTGGGACACGCTATCGGGTAGGACGCGCTATCAGGTAGGACGCGCTCCCGGGTGGGACGCGCTATCGGGTAGGACGCGCTATCGGGTGGGACGCGCTATCGGGTGGGACGCGCTATCGGGTGGGACGCGCTATCCGGTGGGACGCGCTATCCGGTGGGACGCGCTATCCGGTGGGACGCGCTATCGGGTGGGACGTGCTCTCACGTTTTTGGCCCAGGCTTTCAGGGGAAAAATAATCTTTCATTTTCATTTTTTAATTCGAATTTTTATGTTTATATTTAGGTACATGTTTTGTGTATTATAAAGGAATTTTCACATTTATCTTTTAACATATTAAGGTACAAGAGATTTTACATAATGAATTACAAAACACAAGAACAGATATAAGGTACAAGAAGTTTCATGTGTAAAATTATTTCATGTAAAAACACTATCATATTCCAGGGTATAATTTTGCACACGGGTATCGTGACTGACTTCTGCAGTTACACTTTGAAAGCACAAGCATAAATAAAAGAATTAAAAACATTTACACAGACACGAAATTCACACTCCCATGTGTAATGCGCACCCTTACTTTTCCCTCACAGATTTGGGGCAAACACTGTGCATGATACCCAGAACGTACGGTATGGAGAACGAGAGCAGGTGAGTGCGGCTCTCCGGAAGGGCTGTGCTGCCTCGGGGTCACGCTTCCTCCGAAGCAGAACTCACGTTCGGGCTGAGAGTCCGGGTGCTGCAGCCCCACCGCCCACCAGTGAGGACTACAGGCCCAGTGCCCCGCGCCAGGCAGGCACACGACCTCCGGCCACCACGGGTCCTCGTGCGCCCTGCAGCTGTCCCAGCCACTGCGTGTCATCAGCCACACACACACACACACACACACACACACACACACACACACGCCCCATCACCAAAACAAGCTAGAACGTCACCCGGGGAGTGCAGCCGCCCTCAAACATGCAAGAGCGCAAACTCGGTCACATCTTTGAAACCGGCACAGCCTCTGAAGCAGCAGAGTCCCCAGAAAACCAGGGAGAGGAGAGCAGGGGCGTTCGGGGGCAGAACCCGGAGAAACAAAGCCATGGCCACAGCGCTGCCCAGACGAACTGGTGCATCAGAGCGCGGGGCTCCGCACGGTCCCCCGCGCGGTCCCTGACCGTCTGTGCGCAGACAGGGTTGAACCTCGGAGTGGGGCCCTGACGGAGGCTTAGAAGGAGACAGAAGGCCACCGAGCCTTGCAGCCTGCACGCACTTCTGTCCGGAAAGCGATGCCTCCCGTCACACGTTTACCGCGCGAGGGCAATTTTTATTTAGAACAGCTCCTTCGCGTCTCTCCCGGCGAGGACTATTACATAATTCACTCAGTGCGAAACGCTCTCTCCCGGCTCCGTCTTGCCTGCAGCACCCAGTGGGGAGGAGACAAGGGACAAATCGGAAAGCAAAGCCGCTGCGGCGCGGGGCTCGGAGCACTGAGCCGCGGGGGCTGGACCCCGGAGGGACACGGAGAGACGGGACCCCCAGGAGGAAAGCGCTCTGTGAGGCATTCCTGGTGGAAAGGGATTTCTTTTTCTTTCTTTTTTTTGGAACATGGACGTTCAGCAGTTGATTTTAAATTACGCAGCGATTATGTCACCCCTCCCAAGACTCAGATCTTCGCTGAGGCCAGCCACACACTCAAACGCCTTACTTTAAGGCAACCTAGGCCAAAGCCGTTCGCTCCCCAAGGAAACCAGCACAAGGAAAAGGGGGTGTGGGCCAGCCAAGCCCTGGGACCCCCAGCGACTCCCACACATGTTGCAGGAGGGCTGTGCGCTAGGGCGGTGCGCTGCAGCTCTGCATGTCTCTCCC
>PVJL010021677.1:0-10058 GCA_004026885.1 Lyroderma lyra | reverse complement strand
GATCCTTGTGGTTCCGTCTGGTGTCATCAGAGTCTGAAGAACAAGGAGGCCACAAACGTGATTTCCTCAGAAACCCCGCTCATTGGGATGGACTGGCAGAGGGGACGGCCACTGGTAACGGGAGGCCTCTCTCCCCGCAGAGGCCTCATGTCCCCCCTCAGCATTAGGACTCGCTGTTGCCGGCAGGAGCTGCCCCAGAAGAAGCATGGCAGCGTTCTCAAGGGGTGGGGGTGCGGTCTCAGCTACGAGGCTGCCTCTCCCGTGAGTGATGGGGAGATATTGCAGGCTGGGGCCACCTCAGCCTGGCTGTGACCCCCTAACACACAGGCTGAGGACAGAGTGTCCCCACGCGCACTACTAAACTTTTAGGGATGGGCCTTGTGCTTTTAGACGGTGGGAAGTGTGGAGCTGGGGTGTAGGAAAACAACACCCTCCAGCAGGAAGCTTGCTTGACTGGGTGTCAAACTCGGGCACGAGCCATGCTCTTGACCACTGCACGGGGTGACCTTCACGGCCACGTCCAACAGTGACTCCCGGAGGCCTGGGCAGGAGCAGGCCCCACGCCTGGCTCCCGGGCTACCCCCAGCCCAGAGCTTGTCTATTTAAGACACTGACTTCTGGGGACAGAGAGGAAGAAGAAAGGAGGACGGCGCCAACAAAAATATAAGGTTTGGAGACAAAACAAAACAAACAAAATGCATGTGTGACGCTCAACAAAGGGTTCAAAATAATTTGGGCTGAAATCATCTGAAGGGAGAGAAGACATTTTCCTGAGAAGCAACAGACTTCTTTCTTCCTCCCTTCTGCTCTCCAACCCAGAGGTGCCAAGGCGGACACACTGCGGGACCCCGGAACTCACTGCGGGACCCCGGAACTCACTGCGGGACCCCGGAACTCACTACGGGACCCCGGAACTCACTGTGTGACCCCGGAACTCACTGCGGGACCCCGAAACTCACTGCGGGACCCCGAAAGCTCACAGCTCCTCTCCACACCTCAGCAGCCTCTGTGTGAGGAGGGGAACGGAACTGGAAGATCTCTCTGATACCTTTCTGTTTTAATCTCTGTCCTTCAAGGGGAGAGAATCAGGAGCAGATGAGCTGTGTGAGGGCCCCAGAGCAGACATAGTGGGAGGTCGAATCCCCCAACTTAATGCTGCGAGAAAGCCTCAGTGCACAGCACAGCTTCACTACCTGTGAGAACATTGAAACACGCCACCCCCTTACCTTTGTAAGTAGCCATGCCCCAGGGTTCCTGAGTACAACCCCTCAACAACCCAGGCCTCCCCCAGACCTGCTAGGACCCAGCACCTAGAGGGTAACACCTGGCACCGTGTGCATATGTGTCGTGTGTGTGTGTGTGTGTGTGTGTGTGTGTGTGTGTGTGTGTTCGGGGGTAGCAACCAGAACAGGGCTCCAGCTACAACACTGCAGTCAGGTGGCATGGTCAGTGCCTGGCCCTCCACTGCAGTCTGGGGAGAGAGTGTGAAAGAGAAAACCCTGGGGGTGGAGCAGTAGGGAGGAAGGGAGGGCGGGAGCAGGAAGGAAGGAAGGAAGGAACTACATAGATCATCCCTGAAAAATATGTCTGCAGGTCTTGCTTTCTACTTTAGGCAGAAATATGCCATGGCCTGATTTTGTTCACCAATTCAGCACAATTCTGCTCTGTGCATTCCAGCAAAGGCCTGCCTTCTCCACAGCCGCCTCTGAGATTTCTGTAGCAAGGCCCAGGCAGTGCAGCGGGTGATGATCTGTGTTCTCTTCTCATGTGGCGTGCACTCTGGCATCTGGCTTTCACCTCTCTGGAGAGTCAGCTCCTGAACGAGTCTTTCCAGTGAGTTCTGTGTAACCTGCAGGAGGGCCTGGTGTCCAGGTTAGTCTCCCAGAGCTGACACACCTGAATTTGTTCTCTGACTCAGAGAAGAATTTATCTTTATGGTGCTGCCAGTAAATGCCCCATCTGTCCCAGGGCCAGATCTCAGGCTGAGGACAAGTTAGGGCTGTATCAGGGTTCAGAGGTAAGGCTTTGGAGACAGTGTGGACCTGGTTCAAACCTAGGGTGACCAACTTTCCTGGTTTCCCAAAACTTCCATGTCTGCAAACTGCCCCCCGCCCCAATCCCAGATGATATGTCACCCTGTCCTCGTTCTCTCCCTTCATAGCCAGTAATTTAAGCTCTCTGAACCTCAATTGACTTATATGTGAAATGAAGATCATGATAACGTTATGTAGTATTTGAGGCCTAGTGTCAATATCTGTCCAAGGTTGGTCAAGAAGGAAAGAGGATTCGGTGACAAAAATAATGTGTTTCTGCCTCGGTTCCAGGAAGAATACAGATGTCTGTCCTCTCAATGTGTTTTGATTTTTCCAAGTGTAGGTGTGAAGACGGCACCTGAGGATTCTGGAATAGTCTTCAGAAAGCCTAGCAGGTCCTGGTTAAGGCAGAAGGGTGCATTAAGGCTCTCCCAGCCCTGTGACTATCTGATTAAGTGTAAATGGCAGAAGCAGATCCCTGCTCCAAGGTCACTTCCAGCAGCTACAATTTGGGCATCAAACAAGGGATTATGGAGCCTTTTCTTTTCAGTGGCTTTGTTGCCCCTCAGCTATTGTCTGCAGAGACGCTTAACTAATAGCCGAGTTATGAATGACTGTTCGCCAGTAACTACTGTTTCAGGGCTGAAAAAGCAAACAAGTCAATGGTCCCAAGACATTTGCAGTGCGAGGGTGGGTTTTGCAGGCCTGCTAACCCCTGGCAGTAAAGGCTCAGGGCTGTCTTGGAGACCAGAAGCAGCGAGCAAGAACTCAGATAACAAGAAAGGGAGTGGGTTACTTATTCAAATGCCCTGATAGAAGAAGGCCTTAATCAAAGACACCATAGAAAACAAGCCACAGGCTGATAGGGAGTATTTGGAACATGAAGGTCTCAAAGGGATCCAGGCTTTTTCTGAATGGAAGGAAATGACTGGGGGAAATGGTCCTTCATAATTGAGCAGAGCTGTGTCAGCACTAATGACAGGCGGGGGCTCTCATTAGGAAGGTGCCAAACTGGGGATTATTCAAAGTGCCAACATCTCATCACCCCAGCCTTCTCATTCCCATCACAAGTGAAGTAAGAATCTTTAGAATTAGTGCCAGATTCTAATTGAAAATAGAAGTCTTTAAAAGTTGGAAAATTAGACATGCAAGACTGGCACCAGTGATAACTAGTTCATATCCAAGGCAATTGATGGCCCAATTTTGCATAATTAGGACACCTTTGGGAGCAGAGAGAAAAAGGACTCTCCAACCCCTTTCCTTATGTACATAAACAGTAGTGAGATCAGAGGCTTCTGGTGTCTCTGTCACATTTACGTTCTAAATTAACCGTGGGAAGAATGCCAAGGGTGGCAGCACTGCTGGGTTTCGGTGGCACACAAACCTGCCGGCAGACTCTGAAGAGGTCTGCAAAGTAGAAGTTTCTAGGCTGCCAAATCCTCTTTTCTCCTGTGCTTCCCACCCTTTTTTTGTAAAGAAAATTAAGTTCTGGAATAGTTCATTTAAAAGTCAAGAAATTTGATATCAGAGTAATGCATTACGCAGGCCTCTTAGCCATTGCTGCATATAAATCACCCCAAAGCTTCAGGGCTTACATCAGCCACAATCACTTATTACCTCTCCCCATTTCTGTGGTTAAGAATGCAGGAGGGATCGGTGGGGAGGTTCTAGTGGTTGCAATCTGACGGCAGCTGGAGCTAGAACAGCAGAGGGGCTGGAGCAGCTGCGGACCTCTCTCCAGGTGCTCTCTTCGGAGGCGCTAGTTGGAGCTCCCTCACCACCCGGCAGCCTCAGGGTGAGGAAAGGCTTCGGTGCAAGTATTGCAGCTCCCAACACAGCAGCTGCATCAGCTCATGGCGTGGCCTCAGAAGTCATGCAGCATCACTTCTACCACATTGGGTCGGGCACAAGTGAGTCAGATGTCTGTGCAGATTCAAGGGTACTTAGTTTTAATTCTTCATGGAGAATGGTGAGGTTCTAGAAGAGCCATGTGAGATGGGAGATATTGTGGCCATCTTTGGAAAGTACAGTATATCATAAGGTATAAATAACTGATGATCATAACTCTTAAAGGAAATGTTTATATTTTAAGAAAATAATATGGTTTTTGTTTTGTTTTGTTTTTCTTTTTCTTTTTTTTTTCCTGAAAATATGTTAAGCTAAATAAATCTCTAAATTATTGGAGTAAGTACTGAAGAACCTTGTGTTAACTACCTTTTATCCCTTAACTACCTTTAATCTCCTTCTGTGTGTTACCTCTGATTCTTGAGGGTATGATATGCTGTATCAGTTTGCTAGGGCTGCCCTAACTGAGGATCACAAACCGGGTGGCTTAAACAACAGAAACGTGCTGTCCCCCAGTTCTGAGGTTAGCAGTCTGAGATTAAGGTGTTAGCAGCGTTGATCGTTCCTGAGGGCGGTGGGAGAAAAGCTCTTCCCCGCCTCGCTCCGGGGTTGTGTTGGCCATCTTTGCCGATCCTTGTCTTGTAGAAGCATCAGTCCAGTCTCTGCCTTCATCTTCACTTGGCATCCCCCTGAGTGATGTGTCTGTGTCAGATTTCCTTTGTATACAGATACCAGTCATATTGGGTTAGAGCACCCCCACACACACTCCTGTATGACCTCATTTAACTAATTACATCTGCAATGATGCTGTTTCCAAATAAGGTCACATTCTGAGGTACTGAGGATTAGGACTGCAGCATGGGAATCTTAAAGGGACACAATTCAACCCACAAAATGTCCTTTATTTTTTGAAAACAAAAAAGAAAAAGGAGCTTCTTTTTATATGGTTTCTGAGAGTGTAAGTCGGAGAGCAGGGCCCAATCTTAGTGAAAATTTTCAAAATGTGTATTTGTCTTCTCCTCCCCATGCTCCTTGCCATCCTCTCTTACCTAGGAAACATCTTCAAATTTTAAGTAGAGATTTTAAGTAAAGATTTTCATTAAGTATATTAATGCCACTAGAGTAGTTCAGAATTAAATGTTCTTTTTATTGAAATGTAATTATCAAATGTTGGTCATGTGGTCCCACTCCCTCCAAAATGTTCTGTAGTCCTAATGCCCCTACTTATAAAACTTCGAGTGGCCTAGGGTTTCCCAGGACTTTATCCTCCTTGTAACCTGGGGCTCACCCATGCAGCAACCTAGTTCATTAAGGAGGCTCAAAGAGCAATTTATTGACCTTGGGGATTCAAGATTGTTCTCTCTCAATATTACACAGACATTTAAAATTTATTTCCTTTGAAGGTTCAAGGAGAAAAGAAAAAGAGGCACATCCTGCTGCCTCATTAGGGAAGCCACAAATCTTTGACTTTCTTGCCCTAGCACTTACCTTGCTCTTGATGTTTTCAAAATGCTGTCCAATCACTAAATAGCCAGTTCCCAGTACATCTTTGTGAAATGTGACAATGCTTGCCATTTTTAGTAAAGGAAGTTGAAGCAAAAAAGTGCCAAGTACCTTTTCAAGGTGATATAACAAATCAGGAGCAGATCCAGGTGTCTGCTGTCTCGTAAACAAAAACTTAGTCCTATGCAAGCCATAGCCCTTTCTCCTCTCTCCAGAAGCCACATGCCCACTTACCCTGTTCTCCACTGTCACTGGAGGAGCAGCAGGAAAGGCAGGAGATAGCAGATGCCCAGCAAACAAGGATGATGCCTAGCAGATACCCATTGGAAGCAGGCGCCTTATTAGTGTTTGTAAAACACTCCCTCACAATCTTAAGGGGAACCTTTGGGTTCTGAAGCCCTGAGTCCACAGCTGGGTTTCCTGGTGCAATCTCTTTTGTATATACTGGGTGGTGAGATCTGGGACATTCAAGTCACATGAACAATAGTGAAAACGGTGCAGAAGGTGCTCCTTCTAGTCCTATAAAACTAATTTTTCTTGATACAAGATCTATTATTAATAGAAACAATCCTCCTGAAATTCTTTGGTCTAGTACTAAGCCAATGAACAATAATAACAGACTTTAAGGACTTTAAAATTCCAGGAAATTGCTACAGAAAGAGAGAAGATCACATAGAATTGGCTGGTGCTATACGTGAGTGCAGGGAAATCAATGCAATGCAAATTATTTTATTTATGATTTAAGATGCCATCAGACTAGCGTTTTACTCTTAGCAGATCATTGAAGGAAAAAGCAAACCCAAATCATGTTTTTCTCTCCAGAGGTACCAAGCACATGTTTTCTCTGGTTCTTTTTTAGTTACTCACTTTAAAGCCACGATTGGCTTTTTACTCAGCAGACCTATAGCTAGTAAGGTATGTTTGACTCTGATTATAAGATGATACTCATGTGCAGTAGCATGTGAGTAAGAATATAAGTTGAGGCTTCTCACTTTCATATGAAATTGCCATCTTGGTCCTGTATACCTAAATTCTAAAAACAGGGATCTAAGCATTTGGGCCTATTTTCATAATCAGGTCTAAGAAACTCATTCTAGTTCTCATTTCACCTTGGCTACTAGAATCTCATCGTCAGATTCAGTACTCAGTTTCACTTTGTATTCTCAGTTTAGGTTTTCAGATATAAAAGGTTTACATTCACAATATTTATTTATCCATGTCTTAATAATTTTATTTTTAAGGAGTTGTTTTACCTCGAGGTCTCTGAAATCTTTTCTAAAATCAATTTAAGCATGATAATAATAATAAATAAATACATTGCTATTAATAATAAATAAATACACTTTAAAAACCAATATAATATTCAACACTGAGGATGTCCTTAAAAATCATAGTTTGTCATTTCCACAGGGTCATTAGAGAACACTGGTTAAAAGATAACTAGTTTTGACATTTTGTTGGGACACACCCCTATTGCCATACTGGAAGTTATTGAAATCTCTCTGTATAAAATTGTTTAAAGCCACCGCTGTGAGCCTCCTGAGGACTTGCCACCGTCTCTTAGCTCTGCCTCTCATCTCACCTGGGACCACTTGGTCATGGACCTTGTCCACCATCACCCACCAAAGGGGCCTAAAGCACCGCTACAAGCTATGACCAGTGGCCGTTCATGCTCTCAGCTCAGCGATCTAGCCATTCTGATTTTGCATTTTAATATCCCCCTTGGAACTTTTCCGATATTCTTGTTTTCTTTCAGTGCAAACAATAGCTTTGCTTATTAATATAAAGGCAAGGTAGTGGTAAAGAATACAGGTTCCGAAGTGGGACTTCTTGGGTTCGAACCCTGGTTCAGCCTCACAATTTCCCCATGACCTGAGCGAGTCCTGTACCTTCTCTGTGTCTGCTTTCTTCATCTGTGAGTTGGAGGCCATGATGGTATCTCTCTCATAGGACTGACTTGAGGAATAAATGGGTGAATGTCGGTAAAGCAGCTAGAGCAGTGTGTGTAGTAAGCTCAACGCATTAGTCATCACTATTGAGCATCTACTATGTGCCAGGCTTCGTACTAAATGCTTTGTGTTTGTTATCTGATTCCCCAAATACCCCATCAAGTGCTATTATCATCCTTATTTTATTTTATTTTATTTTTGCTTTTTGGTATGTGGGTAGCTCCCTGGCTGGGAATCGAACCCAGGCCGCAGCACTGACAGCGCCAGCACCGAAACCTTAAGCCACTACACCACCAGGGAACTCCCTTTTTTTTTTTTTTTTTTTTCTTATTTTAAAGAGAACTGAATCTCTTTAAGAATTTAAAGAGATATTAAGAATGTGCCCAAGGCTACTGTGCTAATGACAGAGAAGATTTAAACTCCTATGCTTTTGCCTGTATTTTCCTCTCCACCCTGGAGTCTTCTCTGGTGGAAGCAGAACTTTGCAGCCAAGAAGAAAGAAGATGGCCCAGTGGCCCAGGTACCTTTGTGAGTAGTGAGTACAGGAAAATGCTCAGTGGATACGGAGACCCAGCAGAGGATGGATGGCGAACAGAGTTACCCTCTGATTAGAAGAGTCAGAGATTGTTTATAACAATATTCTCTAGTCACCAGGCCTTGACAGTCATCCTTGACACCTCCCCTTCTCTCGTTCTGTTCTAGTGATGTCTCTCACATCCCTTCCAATCCATTCGTGCCTTGGGCTAACACGTCAAGTTCTCATTACCTCATGTCTAGATCATTTCAAAGTCCTCTTAAGTAGTCTCCCAGCCTCCATGTCACTGTCAGTCCTCTCATATTATTAATTACATTATTACTAATAATTACATTATTCCTAAAGAGACTGCTTTCATCACATGATTTCACTGTTCAAAACCACCCGTCTACTGAACACAGTTCAGCTTTTTAGAATAACATTCACATTCCTTCTTAATCTAATTCCCATCTTCAGTGCCAAACTGGTCTCTTAGGACTCCTCTGTGAGAATCCTAAGATTCAGGCAGGATTGTTTCCTTATTATTCCTTAACCATACTATTTCCCTCCAAGCCTTTACCTACTCCATTTCTCATACCTGGTACCTCCTCCTCCAGCTTCTGAATCCTGCACGCCCATTAGAACCCACTCGGTCCCCCTCTCCACTGTGACACCCTCCTTCCCCCTCCCTTATCTGAATTATACCATTCATTTGACACTTAACCCCATGGCCTTATATTACAAATTCACATTCTTTTGTATGTGCTCTACTTTCCCTGTTACACTGTGACTGTTTTACAGATGAAGGAGTGAAGGAGACAGGTGATGGGGACTCTGACATGAGGAGGTGGTGGAATAGCCTGGTGGTTAGGCTTTGGGGCTCAGGAATCAGACAGGCTGAGCTGGAGTCACAGCACTGCACTAACTAACTAACTACTTAGTTAGCCAAGACACCTAACTAACTAACTAGTTAGTTTGTTTGCCAAGACACCTTCTCTCTCAGTTTCCCCATCTGTAAAAGGAGAATAAGGACTGTCCCTTCCTCACAGGACTGTTGTGAGGATTCAATGAGTGAACATGTAGAGAATCTTTATCCAGGGCTTGGAACATAAATAAAGCTAATTAGTATTAGCAATTGTTACTTTCACTATCAAACAAGAAAAGAAAGTTTATAATGTCTAGACACTGAATAAATTACCTTATTTAATTTGTATGACAACCCTATGAGGTAATAGGATCATAGCCTAGCTATGCCCTAGCTGTGGAGCCCTCTGGGCAGCCCTGCACTGCTAAATCAGGACTTTTACACCCTAGTCATGTTTCAGCCATGTTTGATGTCCCTGTTGCAGCTGAACTTTATTCCACAAGTATGATTCCCATGATTCTGGTGCTAGAAACAGTAACACTTCTCTGTAGTGGCCATTAGGGACTTCCTTCCTAGTATTTTACACAAATTCTATTAACAGGGAATGACCCAATTTGCCTTTCCCACATTGGTCAGCTCTCTCTTTAGGGAGAGAAGGAGGATATGAGATAGAAGAATAAAAGAGAAACAAGTATAGATTCTTTCTAAACAGCTGAGAAGGAGGCAGGACGGGACTGAGCCTGTGGACCGTAGGCTGCCACCACCTGTAACTCTGGGGATGTTGGGGCAGGTGCACCTTCACTGTTGGCACAGTCTCTTCAGAAATTCATGCAGCGGACATCAGAAGGGGACGTTTCGAGCTGTTTGGATCTTAAGTCCAACCTCAGATCAGAAACGTGTCTGGAACTGGCTGTGGGATTTTGTGGGTCATGATTTCGTAATTTGCATCCAATCAAAACCTCGACCTGTCCTTTGTGCACCTGCACCTTAGAAATAAAGAAAAGTGAAATATGAGGGTGGTCTGGGGAAAATCAAGCCTCTATTTTTCATATTACATGACTGGATACTGTCCAGACAGCCCTCATATAAAAATACTACGTAGTTGGTAAATCAGGGGCACAACACCCCTCATTCCACCCCCTTCTTGCTGGAGGAGCTTGTCCTTTCAGCAGAGCTGTGAATTCTAGTTACTCACATTCTCAGATTCCCTTGCAGCTGGGACATACATAGGGGACCCAATTTAATCCAACTGACCTGTAAAGTCTGCTGAGGGTGTAATGGGAAACGGCTTCTTCACGTCCAATCCTGTTAGCATGTGGTGCCCAGAACTTGCAGCCCTGTTGTTAGTA
>PVJL010021676.1:0-10255 GCA_004026885.1 Lyroderma lyra | reverse complement strand
AAGCTGTGGTACATATACACAATGGAATATTACTCAGCTAAAAGAAAAGATAAAATACTGCCATTTACAACAAAATGGAAGGACCTAGAGATCATCATGCTAAGTGAAATAAGCCAGACAGAAAAAAAACAAAAGCTATATGACTTCACTCATATGTGGAATATGTAACTGAAAGCAACAACAACAAAAAAAAAACAAACAAAGGAATCAAAAAACCCATGGACACAATCAATAGTTTAACCCTTATCTGGGGACAAGTTGGAAAGGGACAGGAGAAAGGGATGGGGTGGGAGAGGAGGGAGGGGGAGTTAAATATATGGTGATGGAAAGAGAACTCACACTGGGTGGTAAACCTATTATACAACAAGTTGACAATGCACTGTAGAATTATACACCTGGAACCTATGTAATTCTTGCTAACCAATGTCACCCCAATAAATCTAACAATAAAATAAAATAAAAAAATAAAAAGCTGAGCATACCTCAAACAGGAAAGATACCAAAGTCAACATCATAATCAAACTTCTGAAAACTAAAGATCTTAAAAGTAAAAAAACTGGAAAAAAAAATGAAAAAGGCCATGAGAAAGAAACAACACCTTAACTACAGAAGAAAAATAAGTAACAAGAGAATTTTTCATCAGATACCAAGAAGCCAAAAGGAAGTCTTGAAAGCCATCAATCCAGAATACTTTCTACCAAAAATATCCTTTAGGAATGAAAAGAAAACCAAGAAGTCAGATGAACAAAAAGTAAGAGAACTGGTTGCATCATGCCGGCTCTGAAAAAAATAGCTAAAGGAAGTTCTTCAGACAGATGGAGAAGATTCCAAAGGAAATTTAGAACACCAGGAAAGAAGGAAGAGCAACAGAATGAGTAAAAACATGGGTATAAAAATTTCTTCTTTTCTTCTGTTTTCTAAATTATATTTGATGGCTACAGTAAAAATTTTAACATTATCTGCTATGGTTTTCAATGTGTATGGGGTAAGTTTTTAAGACGTCATGAATAAGGGAGAATAAGGGACTTAGAGTTAAAGTTCCTATACCTCAAACTAGTAAAATGCTGACACATGATGAGAGTCGGGTGATAAATTTTGCCTCCACCCTAATATTTTGTTACATTTGACATATCTGTATATAACCCATTCTGGTAGTTACATGGTAGCTCCCTTCCATTATTCTTGACCTTGGACACACAGATGTTTACATTTTTCACCCAGTGCACACTGAAATGGAAGACTGTTCAGACACTTGGTTCAAATAGCGTGCTGTTAATGAATTCTTAACAGTAGAAAAAGTTCCTCCAATGGAAATATACAGACAAATGCAAGCTGTTTATGGTGATCAGTGCGTTGGTGTGAGTACAGCAAGATGTTGGGCAAGGGAGTCCAAAGATGGAGAAGTGGGGAAGCAGATTTGAATGACAAACCATGAAGTGGAAGGCCTATGACTGCAAGTTATTGACTTTATCAAGATTGTGTTGAAGAACTGATCTGTAGAAATTATCACATCAAACAGAAATTGCTGGTAAGTTAGGAATTTCTAAGGAGAGAGTGGGATACATTATTAGTGTTCTTGGATTCTGCAAAGTTTATGCCAGGTGGGTACTGTGCATGTTGTCTGCTGAAATCAAAGTCAAAAGAGTTTGCATTTCTTGGAAACTCCTGGAACATTTTGACAAAGAAGATGAGGAATTTTTAAAGAAGATTATTACAGATGACGAAACTTGGGTCCATCACTGTGACCCTGAGAACAAAAAGCAGTCCATGGAGTACCGCCAGAAAGGATTGCCTCAACTGAAAAAATTCAAAACTCAAGCCTCGTCTGGGAAGGTCATGTTGACTGTTTTTTGGTCTGAACATTCTTCCATTTCAATGTGCACTGGGTGAAAAATGTAAGCATCTGTGTGTGAAAGGTCAAGAATGATGGAGGGGAGACTACACAGAACTGGTTATATCCAGATATTGCTAATGTAACAAAAAATAATTACAGTGGAGGCAAAATTTATCAGCCTGTCCTCATATAATGTAATGCCTAGAGCAACTACTAACAAGTACACTCAACAATTAAATCAAAGTGGAATTCCAAAATAGATTGTTAAGTATATTAAACGGGCATGGCCCAACTATATATTATCTCCAAGAAATTTATTTCAAATATATGATATAGGTCAGTAGGAAGTAAAAGAATGGCAAAAAAATATACCATGCAAACAGCAATCAGGAGAAAAGTAGAAATGGCTGGCTATCTTACTATCAGATAAAGTAGACTCCAAAGCAAAGTACTAAGAACAGAGAGGGACATATTACATAATGAAAGAAGGGTCAAATCAACTAAGAAGATATAGAAATCCTGAAGGTCTATGCTCTAAATAACACAGTTGCAAAATATGTGAAGCAAAAAATAATGGAACTGAAAGGAGACACAGAGAAATCCACAATTACACTTGGAGACTTGAACACTTCTCACGCAACAATTGATAGAAGTATACAAATAATCAGCAAGGATACATGAGAACTCAACACCACCAACAATCAAAAGGATAAAACAGACATATAAAAGTCACTGAAAAACAACAGAATACTTACTCTTATTAAGCACACATAAAACATTTCCAAGTCAGACCACATCCTGGCCCATAAAACAAACCTCAACAAATTACAAAGAACCAAGATCATATAGAGTGTGTTCTCGAACTATAACAGAATCAAACTAGAAATCAATAACAAAAATACAACAGGAAGAACTCCAAACAATAAAAAATTAAATAACAAACTGCTAAACATTCCATGGGGCAAAGAGGAACATTTATACCATTATATACTTACATTATAAGAATCAATAATCTAAGTTCTCATCTTAAGAAACTAAAAAAGGAAGAGCAAAAGAAACCCAAAGTAAGCAGAAAGAAAGGTATAGTAAAGAGAAAGGCATATAGCAATAAAAATGAAATCCAAAAAATTAGAGAAAACCAATTAAACTAAAAGCTGGTTCTTCAGAGAGAACAATAAAATCAGCAAACCTCTAGAAAGACTAACAAAGACAAAACAGAGAAGACACAAATCAGAAATGTAATGGGATGTTGTGCACACATCAAAAGGTAAATAAGGTAACACTATGAATAATTTACTGACATAAATTTGGCAACCTG
Source organism: Lyroderma lyra (assembly GCA_004026885.1). Lineage (NCBI taxonomy): Eukaryota > Metazoa > Chordata > Mammalia > Chiroptera > Megadermatidae > Lyroderma > Lyroderma lyra. Next base: position 7,103 of record PVJL010021676.1, on the reverse strand, counting down.
GATGAAAAGTGGACCTAAATTCCTTGAAAAGCCCAAACTACCACAACTCACCTAAGATGGAAACTAGTTTGAATAGTCCGGTAACTATTTAAGAAATTTAATTAATAATTTTAAAAATTCCCCAAAAGACATCTCTAAGCCCAGTTTCAATGGAGAATTCTACTAAACACTTAAAGAATTAACATAAATTCTACACAATCCCTCCCAGAAAACAGAAAATATTTTACAACCTTTCTTTGAAGGCTAGTGTTACTCTAATACCAAAACCACAGAAAGTATACAATAAACAAACAAACAAACAAAAACAACCCAAAACTAGAAATCAACATTTCTTATGAAAAAGAAGCAAAAGCCTAAGGTCTACTGATTATACCAATATATTTCCTGGTTATGATAATGAACTACAGTCATGTAAGATACTATCACTTGAGAAAATTGGGTGAAAGGTACAGGAGACCTTTCTGTACTATTTTAGCAACTTCCTATAAATCAAAAAGACTTGGGGGAGAACCTAAGATAGCAGAGTAGATAAATACTGTACCTGCCTCATCCTGTGAACATATTAAAATCACAACTAAATTACAGAACAACCAACATAAAGAACCATCTGAGGTCCAGTGGAACAGAAATTTCATGACTAAAGATACTAAGAAGAAACCATGTGGAGAATGGTAGGATGGGTGGCTCCAAACTTCCAAATGAGTGAGAATCAGAAGGGCTATCTCAGCCACACATCAGGCTAACCCCAGAGGAGCGAGGGACCCCAGCCACACATCAGGCTCCCCCCAGTTGAGAGTACTGGTACTGGGAAGAGGAGCTCCAACACCTAGCTGTGGAAAAAAAAGGTGAGAATTCCAATGGTTTAGGTGAAATGGAAAGCTCCAGGAAACCCAGACTTCCTCTTGAAGTGCCTGTGCACAGACTCAGTCACTCCAAGGCACTCACCTTGGGGTTCTGGCAGAGAGATGATGACTTAGGGGGCATTAGAGGCATACAGGGGGCAGACTAAGATGTGTGGCTTTGGGGCAAGGGCTGGAGGAGCTACCACTTTTCCTGAGTTGGGTCCTCCTCCCATGGAGTCGGTTGGTGGGCACCACTCTTCTTATGTTGTATCCTCCCTCCACATGGCCAAATCTGAATCTGATTGATCTGGTGAGCTCCACTCACTCCACCCTGCTGACTCACTGGGACCCTGCCCTACTAAACTCCACCACTGCAAGAGACACTTTCTCTGGCAAGCAACCAGCCTTGCCTGCAAATAGCAATCTTTCTTGGAAAACTATGGGAGTCAACAGGCCACCTCAGGTGGGCAGCAACTGGCCTCAGTGTACTCTGAAACCTTTGCTGAGTAGTTCTGGGCACAGTACTGGCACTGAACAAGTACCTACAGGAGAATCCAGCACAGGGAGACTGAGAGAGAGCCCCACAGGGCACCTACTACATAAGACTACCCAGAAATATTGGGAGATGAGCACATCTCCCTAATACATAAAAACAAACACAAAGGCAGCCAAAATGAGGGAAAAAAGAAATATATCCCAAATGAAAGAACAGCAGAAAAACTCCAGAAAAGAACTACATGAGATAAAGGCAAACAATCTATCAGATGCAGACCTCAAAACAATAGTTATAAGGATGTAAAAGGAACCTGGCAAAAACTATGACAAAAAGACAGGAAGCATAAAGAATGACATAGAAATCATTAAAAAAAAACAGGCAGAAATAAAGTATACAATAGCTGAAATAAAGAATGGAATAGAAGGAATCATCAGACTAGATGAAACAGAGGCTTGAATCAGTAATTTGGAAGATAAGGTAGCAGAAACACCCAATCAAAACAACAAAAAGTAAAAAGAATCCAAAAAAAATGAGGACAGTTTAAGATTCCTCTGGGACAACATCAAGCATAGCAACATTCAAATCATAGGAGTACCCAAAGGAGAAAAGAAACAGCAAGGGATTGAGAACCTATTTGAAGAAATAATGACTGAAAACCTCCCTAACCTGGTGAAGGAAACAGGCCTACAAGCGCAGTAGCACAGAGAGTCCCAATCAAGATAAACCTAAACAGGCCCACACCACAAAACATTATAATTAAAACAGCAAAAATTAAAAACAAAAAAATAATCCTAAAAGTAGCAAGAGAAAGGCAACTAGTAACTTCTAAATGAGCTTCCATATGACTGTCAGCTGATTTCTCAACAGAAACCTTGCAGGCCAGAAGAGACTGGCAGAAAATACTCAATGTGAAGAAAACCAAGGATCTACAATCAAGACTACTGTACCAAGCAAGGCTACCATTCAAAATTGAAGAGCTTCCCAGGTAAGAAAAAGCTAACAGAGTTCATCACTACCAAACCAGTACTACAAGGAATGTTAGAGGAACTGCTTTAAGATGAGGGGTTGGGGGAAGCAAAATTATGGACAATAAAATGTCAATAGGCACAGATCAACAATTACTTTCAATATAAATGGATTAAAGGCTCCAATCAATAGACATAGAGGGTATTGTGCTGAGTGGAGTGTCAAACAGAGAAACAGATGCAAGTTGATTTTGCTTATATGTGGAATCTAAAGAAGAAAATAAACAAACAAAACTGAAATAAACTTACAGATACAGAAAACATTTGGATAGTTGCCAGATGGGAGGAGGGTTGGGGAAGTGAGGGAAATAAGGGGAAAGCGTTAAGAAGTACAAATTGGTTATTGCAAAGTAGGTATGGGGATGTAGGGTATAGAATAAGGAATACAGTCAACAAAACTGTATTAAAAATAACTGTATTAAGTATGGTTTCAGATGATTACTAGATTTGTTAGGGTGATGGGAGATGAGCTGAAGGGGTGGGTGAATAGAGGAAAATGTTAAGAAGCACAAATTCATAGTTACAAAATAGTCATGGTAATATAAAGTACAGCATGGAGCATACAGTCAGCAGTACTGTAATAAATGTTTATGATGTCAGATGGGTACCAGATTTATCAGAATGATGACTTCAAAAGTTATATAAATGTTTCATCACTATGTTGTACACCTGAAACTAACATAATACTGTATGTCAAATGTAATTAAAAAATAGAAATGTTACAAAAAAAAGACTTGGTATTCAGTTTATGACTGTTTGCTGACATAACAATAGATAAGCAGTCTTTCAATGCAACAACTGCAGCTTGTAGTCTCATTCAGAAGCCCTGGAGATACTAGCAGAAATTAAGCAATCTCCTGAGAAAATAGGGAATGATAAACAGTTGTTTGATGATTCGACCTCTCTGGTTTCCAGTGACCTTTCCCAGCTTGTGAGCCAAAAGAAAGAGCCAATGTACCAGGTGTGAGAAGTGATTACATAGTTTTATAATTGTACATATTTTCATTTATTTCACTAGACATTACTATAAAAAAGTGGGAAATGACTAGAAAATTATGAACTGTGTATAATGTAATATCAACAATGAAAAAGAAAAGCAGCACCAGAAAATACATAATTGAAAATAATCCAGGTGAGATTTCTATTTTACTTTGGAAGGGTTTCTGTATTTGTTTTTTTTTACAGCCATGGTTCCCAAACCGAATAGAGTACTCACCAAAATATTTTAAATTTTGGAGGGAAATATAGTGATACTAGACATCTGTTGGGAACCACATAAACTACTAGCTTGTGATAGCATTAGGTTACATTACGTTTCTTTCTATTATGTCAGAATAAACAGAAATATTGGGTATTTCTTTCAACTTACACAGTTCCTGACAAGAAACTACTGAGGCACTATGAATGAGAAAATTTGAGAATTTCTGCAATCTGTTATCTGTATCCTACTGGAATCTCTCACTAGTATCACAGAGTACAAGGGCTGTCTGGAAGAAATCCAGCCATAAATGCCTCTATTTTTCATAGTACATGGCTGGATACTTTGTGGACAGTCTTCATATACTTATTCACTCTCTATCCCCATGTATCCAAACAAATAAATAAAGAACAAATACACAAATAATATTACCTCAGTAAAAGATATTATCACAACCACCGATTTATCCAAGTCAGAAACCAGAGAGTATGCTTGAATCCTCCCACTCTTTAATAGCCCTCATTTAAATACTCTCCACTTTCCTCTTGACAAAATTTCTGCTGTAGTATAAGAAAGACCACTGGGGCTAGAGGCTGTGGGTCTAAATTTGGTTTAGATTAAGTATCATGTTATGTGACTTTAATCAAGTCTCTTTACCATTCTGACCTCAGTTTCCATATAGAAAAAGTGAGAGGGTTAAATCACATATCTCTAAAATCTCAGAAGAGATATTCTGATCCTAGATCTCATATTATTTCCATAAATAATTTTCTCAATACAATGTCCACAACACAATCAGATAATAAGGCACATAGGAAAGAAGACAACATACATGAGAACTAGCAGACACAACAGATAAAAGAAACAAATTCACAGAGAATTTCAATATTGGAATTATCAGATATGAACAATAAAACAGCTATATATATTTCCAATATTCAAGATAAAAGCCAAGCTTGAAAATTTCAGCAGGGAACTGGAAGTTATATAAAGTAAAAAGTCATATTTGAAACAAAACAAATTATACAAATGAAAATATCCAAAATTTAAAAACTGATGGTTGAATTTAACAGCATATCAGACAGAGCTAAAGCACAAATTAGTAAGCTGCAATATAAGTAAAAAGAAATTGTCTAAAAATGAAGTATGGAGAAATAAATGAATAAAAATTACAAACAAGAAGGCAAGACAGAAAATACAGTGAAATCTATCATGTTTAATTGGAGTTCAAAAATAAAAGAGATGCTAGGGAAAAAGAAATATCTAGTGAAGTTAAAGCTGAGTAATTTTCCAGAGTTGATGAGATGTATCAATTGATAAAGTTATGAGGCCCAAAAACCGAATTTCAAGCAGAAAAAATAAAAGGAAGTCCTCATTTAGGCACATCAGAGCATAAAATCAAAGTGGGTAAGAAAGCCAAAGGGGGATTTATTAATGGTAAATTACCTTAAAAGGAGCAACTACCACAAGCTGACTTTTCACAGAAGGAATTTAAAGGACAGGGGAGTATCTTTATGGTTGTTGAAAGAAAACAAACGCCAACCCAGAATTTTATACCCAGCCGAAATATAAGTTTTCAGAGTAAAAACTGTGAATTTGCCATTAGCAGACCCCCCCAAAAAGAAAATTTCAGAAGGCTTTTTTATTGGCAGGGGGTGGGGGCACAATCCCAGATAAAGGGTCAAAAATGCACAAAGGAATAAAGAACAAAATACTGTTAAAAATGCAGGTAAATCTAAAAGAATACTGACTACAAAAAGCAGTAACAATATTGCTGTTATACACACAACAATAACAGCATGTGAATTGGGAAGGGAAAAATGGAGGTTGTGACCTAAAATCCTTGCTTTGCACAATTAGAGGGTAAAAATATGCTTTAATGTTAGACTTTGATTAATCAAGGATGTATATAGTAATTGCTAGTGCAACCACTAAAAGAATTTTAAGTCCCAAGTTAATTGGAAGAAATATAAGACCTACTTTAGCTGAGAAAATAAAAGATGTACAGAAAGAGAGGGAAGAGCAATTCAAGAAATTGGAGAGGTACACGGAGGCTGATCATGTGGAGCCCTAAGGGCCACATTAAAAATTTTTATTTTTATGCTAAAAGCAATGGGAGCTCATCAAAGGCATCTAAAAAGCAGCGACAGATATATATTCTGTAGAGATTTCCTTGGCTATGGGGTTAATAACTGACTTAATGGAGGAAGAGAGAACTTAACTACCGCTGCCAGGATGATTTTCAGAGCACTGCCGGTTTAATCAAATAATCTTTGCAAGGAACTATGCAGGGCTGAGGTTCCTGTTCCAGCCTGCTATGGAGGCGAGCTGGCTGCCTCAGGTCAGGCCCACAGCTTTGGACTTGTGGTGCGTGCACCTGCTTGTGTGCCCCTGAGTCCTAAAAGCAGTGCAAGCCCGCAGACTCTGCCCCAACAGCTGGATGCTGAAGCAGGCATGGGAAGAAAGGTGGATTTGATAGCATCTGCCCCAGCCGGTGGATTTGATAGCATTCTCCCCAGCCAGCAGGAGCAGCCTTGACCCGCATCTCCCAGCTTCCTTAGCATAGGGCAGAAGGTGGAGCTGCCCTGGAGCAGCTTTTGTTGGCCTCTCCCCTTTCCTACAGCCTCCCCAACCAACTAACTAACTGCAGGAAACGGAGGGACCCTAATAGATGCACACTGCCTCCAAACATAGCAGGAGACCAGAAATAAGAAATAACTCCCCTCTCTCCCAAAACTTGACCCCCAGTGCCACCTAGTGTCTGCCCTACAGCAAGACACCAAAAAAGTACTAATCTGGGCTCCTGGGCCCTGCTGAACATAACTCCCTCATGTCAAAGAGGAAGAACCCAGCAGACAGGATGAATTCCTTAAAAACTAAAACTGCTCAGAAAGAACATGAAATTTATCCAGAAGACAGCTTCTTAGACCTAGAAGTTTCTGAGGGCAAAGTTCACTTGCTATAAGGATGCTCAATGAACTTCAGGGAAAAATTGATAAACTTAGTGAGAACTTCAACAAAGAAATAAGAAATATAAAAATAGAGCAAGAAAACTTAAAACATCAAATAAAGAATAATAACTGTAATGAAGAATACATTAGAGGGAATTAATAGTAGATTAGATGAGGCAGAGGTTTGAATTAGCAATCTGGTAGACACGGTAGCAGAAAACATCCAAAGAATAGCAAAAAATTGAAAATGAAGACAATGTAAGGGACCTCTGGGACAACATCTAACATATCAGTACTTGTACCACAGGAGTACCATAAAGAGAAGAGAGAAATCAAGGGATTGAAAACTTATCTGAAGGATAAGATCACCCAGGAGGCTGGAGAGTGATCACTTTTCCATATGGCTACCATGCTGGTTTTAATCATGGTTTCAACTGTGCAGAATCTACAAATTTTGCTCGTCTGATGGATTGACTATGGGAAAGTTGCTAAATTGTTATTGGAGAGAAGACAAGATGGCGACTGGAGAGGAGGTTCCTAAAGCCTCTCCCAGAAAACACAATTGAACGGCCGACCAGGAGCCAAGAAAGC
>PVJL010021675.1:0-10274 GCA_004026885.1 Lyroderma lyra | reverse complement strand
CAGGTTGGGGGGATGCAGCTCACCACACAGCAGGGGGGCAGGCAGGTGTCCTCCACGCGGCAGTCAGGGCGGCACCACCTGGTTCGGCAGCTCATGGCTCCACAGCCACCCTCCTGGCCACAGCCCATGCCACAGCCCGTCCCACAGCAGGTTGGCTGGCAGCAGCTGGTCTGGCAGCAGGTTGGCTGGCAGCAGCTGGTCTGGCAGCAGGTTGGCTGGCAGCAGCTGGTCTGGCAGCAGGTTGGCTGGCAGCAGCTGGTCTGGCAGCAGGTTGGCTGGCAGCAGCTGGTCTGGCAGCAGGTTGGCTGGCAGCAGCTGGAGCCACAGGTCCCACCAGTGGAACAACTGGGGAATCCACAGAAGCTAGTGGTGCAGCAGGCCATGGTGTCAGGAGTTGGGTTGAGAGTTATGTTGTTAAGAGAATTTTCTGAGTTTTGGCTGCACCTTCTACATTTGGCCTTTTATATAGTCCCTAGAACTGCCTATTTCCCTAACATTTAGCATCTTTCCTTGATAGAATTTGCAAAGTTGGTCTCTCATTGGCTAATACCCGAGTTGTTTAGAAAGTTATAAATAGCATTTCAATAGCCTGCTTTGGTCATTACTTAATTAAGTCTCATTATGTTTCTTCTTTGCCCTGTGGATCAAGTGAAGACTCATTATGGAAGCCAATCAGGGCAGCACCTTTTTTTCTAGTCACATGACAGGCAAGACTTGGGCCAACCTCTGCCCGGCTTGCTTTGTTTCACCTGTCTTTTGATAACCTTTAGGCACAGTTTATCTAAATTGAATATTTTCTTCCTAAGTGGTCACTCAATTGAGGATCATGATTTATAAACAAGTTGTCCAGACTTGGAATAATTAACATTAGTGTCATGAAAACATGAGCTATCGCCTGATTCATCAACACCAAAAGAAGGATGTCTTGCTCTGATCAGAGTGTACAAGATATAGGATCCTTAGAGCTCTAAAAGGCATTTTTGCCTTTAATCATCAATGTACATATTCCCAACTGAGACTCTTAATGACTTCAGCTGGTAGATTTTCTGACTCTACCAAATTAAAAATACTTGCTAGTAATGAATACACATTATATCAAATCAAACAGTACAAAGACATATGTAGAAAAGTTAATATTTTCCCTCCCCCAATCACACACATCCCTTCCCAAACTAGTATTCCAGAGAGAATCCATATTAAGTTTGGTACATATTCTTTAATAATGTTTTTCCTGCTTTTTTGAACATAAAGCAGCATATATACACATATGTTTAACTTCAGTGAAGTTGGGGTCTCCTATACATATTTATTTTTAAAAACTTAATTATAGTAAAATACACATAAATTCACCATCTTTAACCACTTTCAAGAGTACAGTTCACATTGTAAATGCTTTTTACCTTGCAAAACAAAAACTCTATATCCATTAAACACCTTTCCCATTTTCCCCTCCCCAAATCTTTGGCACCACCATTCTATTTTGTGACTTGATGAATTTGACCACGTTAATACCTTATATAAATTTGACCACGTTATACCTTGTATAAATACCTTAAATCATACGGTATTTGTCTTTTCGCGACTGGCTTATCTCACCTAGCATAATGGTCTCAAGGGTCATCCATATTATAGAATGTGTCAGAGTTTCCTTCCTTTTTAAGTCTGACTAATATTCCATTGTATGTATTTGTTTATCTACTGCAATTTGTTTATTCATCTATCCATCAATGGCACTGGGGTTGCTTCCACTTTTGGCTATATGATTAATGCTTGTTTTGGCTTGCAAAGTCACCTCATACACAAAGGGCAAGTAGAGACCAAAGAAAGAGCCGGACCATTTTAGATTGGTAGGTGGCAGGTTTACTTATGAAGGTTGTCTTGGGTTACTGCACCTACCACCAAATTTTAAAGTTTATATGGAGGCTTTAACTGGGTTTACTCGTGTGTGGTGTCCAGGTGGTTTCAACAATGCATTGCTCTCTCAGGGCTTCATCCTGGAAAACAGTTCCCATTGTGGAAATGGCAAGCAGAGAGTGCATTCCAGGGATAAAAGGGGGTGAGGAGCTTTTGAATGCCTGGGTCCAGCTCTTGGGTCAACTGGTGGTCATATCCTCTTGACTACCTCATCATAAGTTACTCATGGACATGGGTGTACAAATACCTCTTTAAGACTGTGCTTTCAATTCTTTTGGGTATGTACCTAGAAATGGAATTGCTGGTATATTCTATGGTAATTCTACTTTAAGTTTTTGAGTAACTGCCATACTGTTTCTCATACTGGCTATACCATGTTACATTCCCACCAACAGTGCACCAGAGTTCCAATTTCTTAACATTGTTACCAACACTTTTTGGTTTTCTTGAAAATAGCCATTCTAATGGGTGTGAGGTGGTATGGCATTGTGGTTTTGATTTAAAGTTTCCTAATTATTAGTGATATTGAACATTTTTTATGTGCTTGCAGGCCATTTGTATATCTTCTTTAGAGAAAGGTCTGTTCAGATCCTTTGCCCAATTTTTATTTATTTTGTTGTTCTTGTTGAGTTTAGGAGTTCTCTATATATTCTTGTCAGATACATGATTTGCAAATACCTTCTTCCATTTTGTAGCTTGCCTTTCCATGTTGTTAATTGTGTCCTTTGATACACAGAAGTTTTACATTTTGATGTAGTTTAATTTGTCTATTTTTCACTTTTGTTGCCTATGCTTTTGGTGTCATATCCAAGAAATCATTGCCAAATCCAACATCATGAAGCTTTCCCCCTATGTTTTCTTCTTAGAGGTTTAGCTATTATATTTAGGTCTTAATCCATTTTGAGTTAATTTTTGTATATGGTGTAAGGTTAGGGTTCAACCACATTTTTTTCTTTACATTTATTTATTTTTTTCAGGTTTATACAATATTTTTAAAGAGTTTATTAAAATATAGCTAACATATAATATTAGGTTTCAGGTGTACACCATAGCTAATCAACATCTATATGAGTATACCTAAAGAAGTGATTGCCATGATAAGTCTAGCAACTGTCTGGCACCTACCATGCTATCACAATATTTTTAACTATATTCCCTGGGCTGTATATTACATTCCCATGACTTATTGGTTTTGTACTTGGAAGTTTGAACCTCTTATTTCCCTTCACCTTTCCCCCTTTTTAAATTTTTTTTATTACAGTTGACGTTAAATATTATTTTGTATTACTTTTTTTTTTTTTGCATGTGGACATCTAGTTTTCCCAGCACCACTTGTTGAAAAGGCTGTCCTTTTCCCTTGACTTGTCCTAGCACCCTTGTTGAAAATCATTTGATTGTATATATGAGGGTCTATTTTGGGGCTTTCTAGTCTGTTCTATTTGTTTATATGTCTGCCTTTATGTCAGTACCATACTGTTTTGATTACTATAGATTTATGATATAGTTATAACCAGGAAGTGTGATGCCTCCAGCTCTGTCATTTGTTCTAAAGATTTCTTTGGCTATTTGGGGTCTTTTGTGGCTCTGAACAAATTTTAGGGTTTAAGTGACTTTTTCTGTGAAAAAATGCCACTGGAATTTAGATAGAGATTGCATTGACTCTTTAGATTGTTTTAGGTAGTATGGACATTTTAACAATATTAATTCTTCCAATCCATGAGCATGAAACCTTTCCATTTATTTGTGTTTTTTTCAATTTATTTCATCAATGTCTTATAGTTTTCATTGTACAAATCCTTCACTGACTTGGTTAAATTTATTCCTAAGAATTTTATTCTTTTTGATGCCATAGTAAATGGTATTACTTTCTTATTTTCTCTTTCTGGTATATTGTTGATAGTGTATAGAAATGGTACTGATTTTGTATATTGTTTGTATCCTGTAACTTTACTGAATACATTGATTAGTTCTAATAGTTTTTTTGTGGTGCCTTTAAGGTATTCCATATATAATATTATGTCATCAGCAAATAGAGATAATTTTACTTCACTTTTTTCTGACTTGGATGCCTTTTATTTCTTTTTCTTGCCTAATTGTGCTGACTAGGATTTCTAGTACTATAGTAAATGGAATAGGTGCAAGTGGACATCCTTCTGTTCTTGGATTTAGAGGAAAAGCTTTCAGTCTTTCTTGAGTATGAGGTTAGTGTGGGCTTTTCTTATACGGCTTTTATTATGCTGAGGTAGTTTCCTTCTATTCCTAGTTTGTCAAGTGTGGTTTTTTTAATTAATCATGAAAGAGTGTTGAATTTCATCGAATGTTTTCTTTGTATCTATTGAGATAACCATGTGTTTTCTGCCTTACCACCCTTCATTCTGCTGTGATATATTGCATTGATTTTCATATATTGAACCATCCTTTCATTCTAGGAAAAAATCTTACTTGGTCATGGTGTATAATCTTTTTACTGTACTTTTGAATTTGGTTCAATAGTGTGCTGTTGAAGAATTTTGGATCATTATTTATCAAGGATATTGGTCTGTAGTTTTCTTGTAGTGTTATCTGGCTTTAGTATCAGGGTAATGCTGGCTTTATAGGATGAGTTCTGAAATGTTCCCGCCTCTTCTGTTTTTTGGAAGAGTTTGAGGAGGATTGTTGCTAGTTTTTCTTTAAATGTTTGGTAAAATTCATCAGTGAAGCCTTCTGATACTGGTATTTTCTCTGTTGGGAGGTTTTTCTAAAATTACTAATTCAATCTCCTTGTTAGTCATAGATCTGTTCAAATTTTCTAGTTCTTCATGATTCAGTTTTGTTAGGAATTACCCATTTCATCTAGGTTATTCGACTTGTCCTATCCTATACATATTGCTCATTGTTTTAAATAGCTATACTATATTCCAGAGTATGATCACACACTTTATTTAGTCATCTCCTATTGATAAACCCTCAATTGTTTTTAGTTTATGCTTTTGAATTTTAAAAAATCATAGAATTTAAGGCTGAAAGTGACTTTAAACAGGTCCAGAGTTAGGTGGTTAGAGGTTGTCACATGATGTAGGAGACTGAACTCTTAACTGAGAATTAAATTAATTAAAGTAAATAGGCTTCTCAAACTGGTTCTGCCATTAAGTGACTATGAACCTCAGAAAAGTCACTTAATCCCTTTGAACATTGACTTATTCATCTGTAAAATGAGATGATTTCTCAGATACCTCCAGGACTAAAACTGTGTAATTGCTCTACCAGAGCATTCATTCCTTAAGGGCACGATCTGCCCATGCCTGGTTCACCTTGAACTCCTACATTGTATCTCATACACCATCTTATAGGTAGATGTTCAGTAAATTCTTGTTGAATAAAAGAGGAAATGAATGATGATAGCAGTTTATGGTCATTATAAACTACCAAATTTGCATTTTATCAAAATCACTTGTCATTTTATTTTATTTTATATTTTTTTCTCAGCAGGAGCTGTTGGGTAGTTAGAATCAAAGGGGCAAGAGGAGAAAACGTCTTCATTTCTGGTCTGTTCTTCAAGGGGTGTTTTCTGGATTGGATCACATCTCTAGCTACAATGTCAGGGAAATTCATGCTTTGTTTACATGCTACCCTTTATTTCTGCTTTCTGATTACTTGATTTTTGTTAACCCTTGAATGAATAAAGCACTGTAATTTTAACCGAAGTAATATTCTTAATTAAGAAGAATACTTTCAGTCTTCTCCAGTTCTCTTCCCAAGGAACCATGAATTAATCCTGATCCTTTCCCCTAAACCACCACAATTTATGAAGCATTCTGTGATACTGTGTTTAAATGTGTATAAATTTATCGTATATGTGTATTACATATAAATGCATGTATATGTATAATAAATATGTGTGCATTTCTAAGTAAACATTTTAAACCAAAGTAAATATGTTGATTCTAAAAAATAGAGCAAAATCTTTATTATCCTCACTTTCAGTTCAGAAACTGGGAAAAAAAGGTTTTTGGAGTAAAAATCTCCATCTAATTGAAGCCATATTTTCTTAGAGAGGCATCCCCAGCTTACAGTCTCTTGCTTTGTTCTGAAAGACTACACGTAAAGGAACAGTGTGATCTATTAGCATTCATTATGCATTCCATTGTTTGAAGATTGCCTGAAAGAGCATTCTTCTAATTGACATGAAAAAGTAAGTCATATTCTGGCTCTAGATTCAGAGGTCCTGACTTTTATAGCTTTCTGGTTGTGAAAGCACTGCATAAGGTCAGGATATGGTAATAGAGCTGTGCTATGTCGGTGATACTGTCTTTTTATAGGGATTAACCTTCACTGGATCTGATCAGATTTCCTAACCTCGTATAAGAAGAGCAGTGTGAGGTAGCAAAACCAGGTTAAAAATCTTTTGTATAACTTTCTATGAAATATACATCATAAGAACACTCAATGAAGAAAAAGAGATATGTTTGCTGCACCAAATGGATATAATTTATTAGACTTTGGTATATTATTCCCTTTTTATCGGAAGTACAATTTGCAGGATGGTGAAGTATAGGAGGTGAATGTATCTGAGAAAGACAGGTGGTTCTCCCATGGCCTCGGCAGCACTGAACCACAGAGAGTAGGATCGAATTCTTGCTGGAGGTCAATCCCGAGGCAAATTGTTTTTCCCATTTCTTGAATCAAATTTGTTTTTTTGGCAGCTTCAGTGGGAAGATCAAGGACCATGATGGCGAAAGGTCTGTGAGGCACCAATACTAGGAAACCCACACAACAAAAGCCAAATAAAAGTTCCAGAACTTGTTAGTGTGTCCAGAGATGGTTGAAGAGATAATTAGTTCATGGCTTGAGTGGAATTTGAAACTTGAAGTTGAAAATCAGTAACTGGGCTTTTTAGCAGGTGGGCTCACAGCATGTGGGCTCACAGCAGGTGGGCTCACAGCAGGTGGGCTGGCAGCAGTAGCAGCAGCAGGCTGGGCGACAGCAGGACTGTCCACAGTAAGATGGGCGGCAGCAGGAGGCCTGGGCATGGTGCAGCTGGCAGCAGGTTGGGGGGATGCAGCTCACCACACAGCAGGGGGGCAGGCAGGTGTCCTCCACGCGGCAGTCAGGGCGGCACCACCTGGTTCGGCAGCTCATGGCTCCACAGCCACCCTCCTGGCCACAGCCCATGCCACAGCCCATGCCACAGCCCGTCCCACAGCAGGTTGGCTGGCAGCAGCTGGTCTGGCAGCAGGTTGGCTGGCAGCAGCTGGTCTGGCAGCAGGTTGGCTGGCAGCAGCTGGAGCCACAGGTCCCACCAGTGGAGCAGCTGGGGAATCCACAGAAGCTAGTGGTGCAGCAGGCCATGGTGTCAGGAGTTGGGTTGAGAGTTGGGTTGCTTTGAGAAGTTTTTTTCGTTTTGGTGATGACTTCCACATTGGGCCTTTTATAAGCCTTGACCAGGTATTATTTACATAATTCCCAAAGTTCCTTCCCTGTTTGTGTTTAAATAACTTGTTCTGAATGATAATTGCCCTGTCCCCGAGTTATTTGTTCAACCTTCTGAAAGCCTTTAAAAGTTTATTTTATTTGATCCTCAATTAGGATTCTTAACCATAGTCAAGTAGTCATTAGCGTTCATTGAGTACATAACCCCTAATTTTCTGTATTTGTTAAAATTTGCTCATTGCCCAAAGAATAATTGACTGATGCCTCACCTTTAAGGAGTGTCAATGCTGACCCTAATAATTGAGCTCTTGGGTCTCACATGGCAGTTTAATTCTCAGCAGTGTGCTCTCCAGTGTTGACTACTGCCCCTTCTCTTCTTTGTTGATACTAAAACAATTTATTTCCCCTTGCACAAAGTTCAGGAGTTTGAGGAGCTGAAAGACATATTGTTAAGGGCACTGGAGACAGTAGCGTTGCACATCAGATTTCCATTCCTGTGCTTTTGTACTATAGCTTTGTTTTCAACATTTCCCTCAGTGCCAAATTGATTTTAGTTTTCATGTTCCTGCTCTTTAGTGCCCTTAGAGAATTGTTAAGAATAAGATGTTTTAGTCAGGGTTCTCTAGAGAAACAGAATCAATAGGGTATATAAATATATAGAAATAGAAATATATAAAGGTATTTATTGTGAGGGATTGGCTTACACAATTATGGAGGCTGAGAAGTCCCACCAGGGGCATTGAAGTCTGAAGGTAGGAGAAGATGGATGTCTCAGCTCAAGCAAGGGAGTAAATTTGCCTTTCCTCTGCCTTTGTTCTTTTATTCAGGCCCTCAATGGTTTAACTGATGTCTGGCCTCACTGGTGAGGTTGCTCCATTGTCTTTACTCAATCTATAGATCAAATACTAATCTCTTCTGAATGCACCCTCACAGGCATAGGTAGAAATCATGTTCTGTCAGCTATCTGGGTATCACTTAGCCCCATCAAGTTGATACATCAAATTAACCATCACATAAAATATGCTTAAAATTTGCGAGTTCTACTCCTCTGCCATAGAATGGAGACTAATCTGAACATCCCCTCAACTCCCCTAAATAAATAAAGAAAATCAAGATTTTCCCCTTCCACTTAATTTCATTTCTTCTTGATTGTTTCTCATACAAATAGAATGAGAAGTTGTAATCATTTGTGATTAATGTTGTGCAACCACACTTCCTTCCATTTTCATCACCCTAGAGGGATCGGTACCTACTAACCTTTAAAGTAATCACTCCCTCTCCCCGCTCAGCCTCCAGCTGTTGGCTCACCACTTTGATTTTAAGACCCAAAAGAGTTTATCTATTAGAATGGAAGCTCCATTACATTCTTTTATTTCATCCTTACTTCATTCTAGAACTCTGTCTGGAGAGGTGAATAAGAATGAGGATAGTATATACCAACATCATGTTCATTTAGATTCATCCCTGTAATGGACTTTGATTATTTATTTTACAATACATGAGAGAATTGTATAGGTATTATAAACATCAGTTGACATTCACTGTAGTAATTTTCTAAAGTGTATTTTGAAGAACACTGCTGTTACAGGATGTTAGCTGGTGATAAGCAAATAGAGGAGTCTCTGATTAAATCAGTTTGGGAGTAATGCTTGTAGAATATAAAGGCTCCTTTTTGCTGGACATTTCAGTCTCTTTAATACTCTAATATGCTTTTTATATAAACCTTTAACATGGTGCTAACACGTGCAATGATACTTGACCATTGAATGTTTTTACTTTGGGCATCTGAAGGGACTAATTGTCAGTATTTCACCTCGTTAGGAAATGACCGACCACCCCATGCCTGGAAGAGACATTATAAGTGGTAAAACTCCATTGTCTCATGTTCCAGGTTAGAAATAAGTACTCAGGTGGGTGAAGGGATCATTCAGGAATTCATGGATTGTTAGTTACAGGGCAGGGTCTAGAACTCAGGATGCCTTTACATCTTATGTATTATTGTAATTTCTGTGTTGACTGTTTTGCCAATTATGCATTACCCTTTTTATACCCTTGATGATTGAAAGAATTGTATGTGGATGAATCATACATGAATGAAATGAGTATCTGGCAATATTCTCAAGAAGATAAATGACATAAAATTCCTTTTTTTGTAAAATTGACCTTCTGGAATCCTAGCTCATCAATTGCATATTTGAGGACTTTAGGAGATATTTCGTAAGTACTGATGTATTCTCTTAATCATATGTTTTGGCTGCAGAATATTGGACCATTTAATGATAAAGCAAGGGGAAAAACCACCTTTTAAAAGCCATTGTTGAAGGCACAATAATAAAGAAAAACAGTAGTGCCATGACACATTTAGTGAGATTCTGAAAAATCCCAGTACCCCAATACCAATAACAAATTCCAAAGAAAAGACTTTTCCAACAATGACTTCGTCGGTAAAGAATGAAAAATTTTATTAAATTCCAAAACCAATGAGCTGTTGAAATATTTCAAGTGATATTTATATATCTTTTCACATTGTAGGACTTCTGTTGATATCCCAGAAGATTTTTGGTCTTCTATTATAAGTTCATTTACATCTTAGGGAATTATGTAGCCATGTGATAAGAGACTGCAAGTGAGGTTATGGGTACTGGAGCTCAGAGTTTGTTGGGATTCTATTGGTGAGTTTGGCTGTGCCATTTTCTCAGTATTCCCTTCTGAAGGCGATTGTCAACAGGTGGGCTCACAGCAGGTGGGCTCACAGCAGGTGGGCTCACAGCAGGTGGGCTCACAGCAGTAGCAGCAGCAGGCTGGGCGGCAGCAGGACTGTCCACAGTAGGACGGGCGGCAGCAGGAGGCCTGGGCATGGTGCAGCTGGCAGCAGGTTGGGGGGATGCAGCTCACCACACAGCAGGGGGGCAGGCAGGTGTCCTCCACGCGGCAGTCAGGGCGGCACCACC